>CAUYQV010044828.1:0-17941 GCA_963574575.1 Galagoides demidoff | reverse complement strand
GGCGCCCGCCACAACGCCCGGCCATTTTTTGGTTGCAGCCATCATTGTTGTTTGGCGGGCCCGGGCTGGGGATTCGAACCCGCCACCTTAGGTGTACGTGGCTGGCGCCTTAGCCAATTGAGCCACAGGCGCCGAGCCACACATTGTCTTAATATTATTTTCTTTTGACATTTCTTACCTCCTCTATTTGTGTTTTCTTTTATATAGAAAACTCCTTTGGAAAGAGAAACCATGTAAAGCCTTAAGTAGGCTGTTTTTGATTTTGGTATGTTCATATTCTCTAAATGCCCAAGCTAAATATTCTAATAGCCAATATCTTCCCAGAAGAGGTTAATATATCCTCTTATTCCACAGGGTCTTATCCTAATATATGTTTATGATGAAGGTTATTAGTCACCCAGTCATATTTATCAAATTGAAATTTACTAAGGCTCTAAGCATAAAAGAAAATTCCTTCAGGATGAGTTATCCTTATAGTATCGGATGACCTAAATACTGAACATAAATCACAGATCGTCAACACAGCAAAAATCTATCACAACTGTTAATAGTGTTAGCCAAAAAAAGAGATTAAAGCTATCAATATGATTCTTATTATTCTTATTCTGCCAGAAAAAATAGAACATATTTTAGTCTCTTCCCAGAGCAATTATTCCCTTCCTGTCTTATTGATAATTTTCTGTTTAGCTTTTAATATTCAATTAAAATACCAACTCTTCTTCCCTGATCACCCCCTCTTCCAATCAGTGGATTGCTTAGTTGGCTAAGTGTTCCCCCATCAGGCTCACCTTATTTGTTTGTCTGTGGGAACAGCTCCCAGAGGGTCAGGCTGCCTCGCTCCTGTGTCCATATCTCTACCTTGTAAGCACACTGCAGGAGAAAGGGTTCAGGCAATGTCCATGGAAGAAAGGCAGAATGAAAGAAGGGAAAGAAAGACCGGAAGGAGA
This sequence comes from Galagoides demidoff, assembly GCA_963574575.1. Classification (NCBI taxonomy): domain Eukaryota; kingdom Metazoa; phylum Chordata; class Mammalia; order Primates; family Galagidae; genus Galagoides; species Galagoides demidoff. Next base: position 16,994 of record CAUYQV010044828.1, on the reverse strand, counting down.
GAGGGAGGGAGAAGAGAGGGGAAGGAGGTTAAGGAGTAAAAAATTAAGAAAGAAAGAAAAAGCAAGGGAGAAGAAGGATGGGAGGGAGGAAGGAAAGAAATGATCTATTAACAGAGAATGGCCTGGATCACAAGGATCACAAGGGTCTGCACGGGTAAATATTGTCTGTGGCTGTCAGATCAACTCCTGGGTCTGGCAGAAGGAGATGCCCTCCCCCACATTCTGATTATTTCTTGGTTTAATTTATACAGCAAAGAATTCAGAAACTTATCCTAGTATGAAGACCTTAAGAAGATGGGATTCCTCTCCACGCCCTTTTATGTACCCACCGAGATCCAAAGTCCCTTCCTCAGCTTCCAGACAGGTTTTATTCCTGCCTCTAAGAAGTCCTTGAGCACAGTGAGTAGAATCCTGTATAGTCCTTGTTTGCCTAATAATAGGGCTTAAAGGGTTTGGGGGAATTGCTTTTCTTTGGGGATCACTTAAGATTCCCATTTCCTTGTAAATATTTTTGGTAAAAACATCATCCTCTTGGATTTCAGAGGAAGTTAAAATAGAGTTTGAAAGAACTCATAAAGCCAAACACAACCATTTATTTCCAGTTAAGTCCCTCTAGTCTGACTCTGAATCCCCAATCAACACAAACCTTAAGCTTCTGCACTTTCTCTGTGCAGAAGATTTAGCTTCTACCTATGATCTTCACAGTTCTCAAGGTGCTGGACTTGGGTGTTGTTTCTTATATTTTATAATACTGTTCAATCTGTCTGGAGGTGTGGGGAGTGATGTACCAGCGCCCTGGCCATTGGCCAGCTGGTACAAATGAGAAGTCTCCTGTAACTGTGAAGTTCGAGTTCTTTCCTACTGTTTAGTTGGTATACATTTGTAGCAATTATTTATTTAACTATTTTAACAGGTACAATTTTGAAATTATAAACCAGTTCTTCACTTTGTACAGCTTTAACAAACAAGCCATCTGGGATACTTGCCATTTTCCCTATCCTGTATTTATTCATAATGCACTTATTTGACAGTCAGGAAAGTCCCTATTATTCCTGAAAGGTTATCAAAACACCACTTTATTTTTATTTATTTATTTTTTGAGACAAGGTCTCACTCTGTCACCTAGGCTATGGTGCAATGGCATCATCATGGCTCGCTATAGCCTCAGACTCTGGGGCTCAAGTGTCTCAGCCTCCCAAGTAGCAGGAACCACAGCCACATGCCACCAGGCCTGGGTGATAGTCTGCATTTTATCTGGAGACAAGGTCTTACTATGTTGCTCAGGCTGATCTTGAACTCCAGGCCTCAAGCGATTTTCCCACCTTGGCCTCCTAAAGTGCTAAGGTGGCTGCAAATGGGAGCCACCACTCCTGGCATCATACACCACTTTAATATCTTCCCCATAACATCCTGACAAACTCCTCTTAATCAAAACAAATGACAGAAATAAAAAACTCCAGGCCCTCTTCCTCTGGTGAGATGTATATTTTTAAAATGTATCCAGTGGTAGCATTGGACACATTGTCAGTGTGGCCACCAAAGGCCGCAATCACGCTGGTAAATGGACCAGGGAACTCCAATCATTTCCCTAAGTTAGCTCAGTATGGGGAATTTATAGTACCTGGTTATAATGCTGATTTTTTTTTGAAACAGTTTTACTATGTCACCCTTGGTAGAGTGCCATGATGTCACAGCTCACAGCAACCTCAACTCTTGGGCTTAAACGATTCTCTTGCCTCAGCCTCCCAAGTAGCTGGAACTACAGGTGCCTGCCACAAAGCCCCTATTTTTTTTTTTTTGCAGTTGTCATTGTTGTTTAGCTGGCCCAGGCCAGGTTCGAATGCACCAGCCTCAGTCTATGTGGCCGGTCCTCTAACCACTGTACTACAGGCACTGAGCCTAATGCTGACATTTTTAAGAAAAAAAGAACTGAGTTTCTCTTGGAAAAGCTGTGTATACACTAGAGTGGATGTTCAAGTCAATGTGGAGCCAAGTGAGGAGAAGCTCAGTGGAGAACTAGACAGAAACTCTGTTCCCCAGCGGGGTTTCAGCAGGTGGCACTCCTTCCTCTGGGCCCGTGTTCTGCAAGCGGCCACCAGGGAACCAAGCTCCTACGAAGGAGGCCCCTTCCCTGGGGCGTCTAATCAGGAGGTGGCCATGCCCCCAAAGAGAGAAGGTAAGCTCTTAGGTGACCCAAGACTCCTCCTGGAGCGCCTCTTGGCTGCAGAAGCTGACTCAGCGTCACTTCATTTGGTGACCTGTAAGAATCTTCAGCACAGACCCACTCATGCCCCCAAGGGGGGGCATTCCATTCTTGCACATAACACTTTTCTTCCTTTAAAAAACACTAGTAAAGATCGCAAGTTGCCGCCAAGTTGCTTGCCAGTTCATCCTCCATGGCTTTTCTCAGGTCTCTCTCCTCTTTTCCATCCTCAGTGCCGCCCACAGGAGTCCATGGGACATCATCTCACACCTGAGACATGCAGTGGCCTTCGCTTGCCCTTCCACCTTCAAATTCATCCCTTACCCAGTGGCCAGAGTGAGCCTCTCAGCATACAAATGAAGTCGTGTCACACACACCCACACCTGCCTGAGACCCTCCAACCTCTCTTACCTGAACGCCTAAAGACATGGCTTTGAGCTACAGAGACCCTTGTTAGCTGCTGGTCTGGCTTCTATCCCCTCACTTGCTGCTTTCTAACCACCCTCAACCTCCCACACGTCCTGGAGACCCTCCAGGCCACCTGCTGTAATGCCTTTGCATCAGGGGGTCTTTTTGCTGAAATACCTTCTACTCCACTCTTCTCAAACTTCGGGTTCTGTTTAAGGGTTTATCCCCCTAGACAGGGCATCTCCCACCACGCTACATAAAAGACAGCCTAATTCCTCTCCCTTGCAATTGGTGGTGTGCTGGGAAATGGTTAGCAACCCTGTCTTGGGGTGCAGAGGGGACTGGCGAGGTGGGTGAGGGAATCCCTGAGGGTTAGCGTTTGCTCATTCCTGTGGTGTAAATGCTTCTACCACAGCCGAGTTCAAGCTGCCAGCGTGAAGTCAGTGGACGGGAAGATTTCTGAACTGCAGCAGTCCACTCCTGAGAGCTGAGGCCAGCCACTCTCTACCCCACAGGGGGGCCTATTTACAGCATCCAAGCAAACCTGTCAGATTGTGTCTTTGTTTGTGCATTTGTTTTGGTGTTGGCCTTTAAAGTGTGCAGAGAAGACATCATAAGCTCCAGGCAGGAAGGTTTATCTCACTCCTCACCCAATTCATGGTGCATATCCAACACATACTTATGAATTAACCTTGAGAGCTCACCCCATACACCGGCATATTCCTTTTCAGTCTTTTCTTTTTCTTACCTTTCCTAAGTCAAACAAATTAACTTCTTATTTCAGGGGGAAGAAAAATCTCCATTTTCTGTTTTTAAAACCCAGAAGACCAGGAAGGAGAGAGGATGTTGAGTAAGAAGAGGGTGGAAGATGAAAGGCCCGCAAGGGTGTGTGAGACGTCTGTGACGTGAAGTGCGGAGTTTGAACCCCTCAAGTGAAATGACATTTTTGGTCTTTATGTGAATTAAAAAATAAGCCTGTCTTCCGCATCAACTACATCCTGCCTTTTGTTATGTAAAATATAAAGTTTCTTCATCATCATCCGGCCTGCTGGCTAGCACAGTCTGCCAGACAGTGGGCATGCAAATATTTAGCAAGTGACATGCAATGCTCTTGACTTTGGATTAGAAGGCCTTATTACAATGGTAGGGAAAACATTTATTGTATACCAGGTAGTGGTAAAAATGAACAGACAGAAAAAAAACCCTGGTATTTTCTTTGGGTGAAGAGCTGGAGTTCTGCCTGTTCTCCTAAGGAAGCCCATGGAGACACCAAGTCCAGGCACAGAGACACAGTGTCCCAGGGTCTCAGCCCACCTGAAAGCACAGGCAGGGTGTGGAGGGGGCAGAGACGGCAGAGGGCTGCAGCTGAAACTGCCCTGAGCCCCTGGAAAGTTCTCAGGATGGCATCTTGTGTGGCCCAAACTCAAGTTCCTGTCCTTGAGTAAAATCTCCTACCTCAAAGAAGTTAAAATATTCCCCATGGCCCCACCCCCCATCCCTCCCTTTAAGCCTTGTCCTTGTCATCAGTTGATCAAACATACCGTTCACATTGACACCACAAACACACAAGCAAAAGACAAAAACTGAAAAAAGAGAGTGAGGATGATTCCTCCTGGTTACTGCTTGGCCTGGGTTGGAAACACCAAAGAGAAAATCCCTCATCCCCTGCCTCTCTCACCTCTGCCTCCCGCAGAAAGCTCCTTCACAAAGAAACACTTTGCTGCGAAGCCACTTCCCTTGGCCTCATCCAAGTTTCTCAGCACCTGCTTCTGTTAGTGAACCGGGCAGGTTTGAAAGGTCCCCTTGTTCGAGGCATCTTTTTTTTCCTCTTTCCTTTCCTTCCCTTCTGCATTTTATCATAGATTTTGCTTTTTCACCTAACGGAAATCCCGCAACAACTTGAACAAATGATATAAATCTGTATTTATAGTATCTCACTTAAAGTTGTTTTTGGTTCTTAGAGCTGACTGACCTTTCGACATAGGAAAAGATTGGACAAGGTTCTTGTAAAACTGGTTGTCAAATCCTAAATTCTGTAGATGTACTGAGAATCTCTGAGCTTTAAAAAAGTGATACCGCCAATGAAAAACGCTTTTATTTTCTAGAAAATACTTATGCTTGATGACGACATCATATCCATAGAATGCTTTTATAGCAGAGTTCAACTGCTTTACATCTTTGGCTGAAACAGTCTTCCCCCCACCCTAAAAGTATTAAAAACAAGTATTAAGTTTGTTTTATTGTTGGAGGACAGAGGCCTGCACAACTTGGCTCAGATAGTAGTCGGTAATGCAGGTAAGTTTCTTTTCTTTTCTTTTTTTTTTGACTTAAAATTGTTTTTAATTGTTTGGGATTCATTGAGGGTACAAAGAATTAGGTTAAATTGATGGCTTTTGTTAGATAAAGTCCCTATTATAATTGTGTCCTGTCCCTGGAGGTAAGTTTCTAACAAACCAGTATTTTCTTCTCACTTTAATTTCCTTGCAACCTAATTTTTGATTTATCAATATTGACAGATTTCTTAATTATGCAAGGACAGTTTATGTGATTACAAAAATAGTTTTTGTAATGAATAAAAGAGAATATCTATATCATATATATAATTATGTGTACATATATATATTATATATGTAATTAAGCTGTAACATCAATACAAATACACAGGGCCTAGAAAATATTAGGGAAAGGCAAATTGGGCAAGGGCTTAATAAATACATAGGTAATTAAATGTTCAAGAATCAGTCATGTGTACAGATAACATCTTTACTCTTGAGAAGTTTACTATCAACTTGGGAAAACGGGCTTGGCGCCTGTGGCTCAAGTGGCTAAGGCGCCAGCCACATACACCTAAGGTGGCAGGTTCGAATCCAACCTGGGCCCGCCAAACAGTGATGACAGCTGCAACCAAAAAATAGCTAGGCATTGTGGCAGGCGCCTGTGGTCCCAGCTACTTGGGAGGCTGAGGCAGGAGACTCGCTTGAGCCCATTAGTTAGAGGTTGCTGTGAGCTGTGATGCCATGGCACTCTACCCAGGGGGACAGCTTGAGGCTCTGGGAAAATGGAAAACAGACTATAATTGATGCTACCACAAAGAATAAGAGTCCTTGCACAAAATACGAAGATCTATAGAAAGACAAAGTGAGGAACGAATTCGAGTGCTCAGGTGAAACCCAGGCTTATCAAAGGACGTGATGCTTGTCAGGTTGGAAGATGATAACCATGTGGGTTGGCAGGGCAGTGGAAGATTGGCTGGCCTAAGCAAAACTCAAAGGCAGAAATGTCCAATTTCCTCCCTTGTCAACTGTCCTGAATTGCAAGCCAGATTCTCCATTTTATTTCAGTTTTTGCCCTGGGATCAAAGAACAAGGAACACTACCACATTAAATGTGACTCATGTCCATTTCAGAAGCACAGTGGTGTGTGGCACCCACTTGCCAAAGCACTGAAAGCCCTGAGTTCAGCATTATCCAATTCAACCACATAACAAAGAACACTTGTACCCCTTAAATCTGCTGGAAAAAATAACAACAATAAAACAAGTTTAAGAGAGCTTTTCCGTTGTTAATTTTGAGAAATGAAGGACAACGTGTTGGTAGTTTGGAATCAGCCAATGTGGGAGTATTTACACCACAGAAATAGGCAGACACTGCAAATCAGCCCTCATACCTATGCCCATTCAGCAACTGTTAAACATTAACCAGCGTACCTAGAAGGAGGGCATTTTACAACCAGGAAACTATTTACAGTAGCTGCATATGAGAAAAAGAAAGGAAATTGCCCAGAGTGGGGCAGAAGAAACAAGTAAGGAGTCAGAGGTGGAACAACAAAGATAATGGTGGCAGAAAACCACCAATACCATTAAGAGGATGGAATTCAGGGGAAAGAGATGAGTCTATGGGGCAGAATCACTTGCTTTGTGCTTTTAAGTGAAGGTACAGTTGCTTAGAGCTATGTATTATGTAAGTGCTAAATTAAGATGCTAAAAATCTGTTTTTATTCTATCTGATCCCTAACATTTTTATAAAGATAAAATTGTTGTATCATTGTTGTATTGCCCAATCTCTTATTTCTGTGTTTGTTGGGCCAGATCCAAAACAAGTCTTAAAGAATTTTGACTCTGCCTGTAGATAATCCTACCATTCATGTCTGAATTAAGGGATCTTAGAGGTAATCTCAGTACACTCAATTTTCATGGAAGAATATCAGATCTGTTCTCAGGGCCAGTTCCCTGTTAAGGTATATGGGCCCATTTTTAAGGCTGCATGGAGTGGCTGACCTTCATATACTTGCCATTGTAAACAAGTGTGGCACGTCTAATACCTTACTCAAGATCTCTTCTCACAAAATTTATATTTTCTCCTACATTATAAATCTTGGTTGTCATCTAAGTAGTTATCCAAAATAGAAAATTGGGAGTCATCTTTGATTCTCTATCTCCCTCATCACCCACATCTGATTAGTTGGCTATTAAGTATCTGTTCCTAACTGCCATTGCTACTGGCTTACATCAAGACCTCAGCATTTTTTTTCCCCTCCGGGAGTGCCACAAAACCTTCCTAGTTAATTATCTAGGCAGATGACGTTAGCCTCACCGTCTAGTCTATGCTCCATATTGGAATCACATTGATAAAGCCCAAATCAGATCATGTCACTTCATGTGCCCTTGAAAGATTTCTAGAAGTTTTCTGAGAAAGTTTAAACTCTTCACATCAGCCTATAAGACCTCACAAAATGATATTGATGCTTCAGTTTCATTCCTCACTACTCCACAGCCACCCAGTTGGACAGTCAAATGTGCCCTGCTGTATCATACCTCACTGCCTTTGCACATCCTGGGACTCCCACCTGACTCTCCCGATGTTTCTATCTACTTCACTGTTTAGTTAGTCCCTCCTTATCCTTCAGGATTCAGTTCAAAATCACCTCTCAAAGGAAGTCTTCTATGACACCCAGATTGATTCAGACGTCCCTCCCTCCCCCTCGTCCTCTGCTCCTATGGCACCTGTGTACATTTTAGTCACAGTTCTGGTCATCCTGTTGAGTCCATATACAAAAAATAATTGAAGATGAATTAAAGACCTATATGTTAGGCATGAAACCATAAAAACTCTAGAAGAAAATGTAGGAAAAACTCTTTTAGGTATCAGTCTAGGCAAGGAATTTATGACCAAGACCCCAAAGGCAAATATAGCAACAAAAAAATTAAATGAGACTTATTTAATCAGATCATGCCACTTTAATTAAATTAAAAAGCATTTGCACAGCAAAGGAAATAATCAACAGAGTGACTAGATAACCTACAGAATGGAAGAAAATATTTGTGAACTGTAATAAACATCCAACAAAGAACTGATACCAGAATCTATAAACAACTCAAAGAAATCAGCAAAAAAGCCCCAAGCAATCCCATCAAAAAATGAGCAAAAGACATGAACAGAAGTTTTTTGGAAAAAGATAGGCAAATGACCAACAAACATGACAAAATGCTCACAGGGGAATGTAAATTTAAACTACTGAGATACCACTTTGCCCCATCAGAATGGCTATTATTAAAAAGTCAAACAACAGGTGTTAGCATAAATGCATAGGCAAAAGAATGCTTATACACTGTTGGTGGAACTGCAAGTTAGTACAACCTCTATGGAAAACAGTATGGAGATTCTTCAAAGAAACAAATGTAGATCTACCATTTAATCCAGCAATCCCACTGTTGGGTATCTGCCCAAAGCATATAAAACCATTTTTATCAAAAAGACAACTGCACTCCAATGTTTACTGCAGCACAATTCACAATTACAAAGATGTGAAATCAATCTAAGTGCCCTTCAATTCTTGAGTGGATAAAGAAAATGTGGTATATACTATATATACCATGGAGTACTAGTCAGCCATAAAAAAGAATGAAACAATGTCATCTACAGCAATGTGGAGGAACTGGAGACAACTATCCTAAGTGAGGTATCTCAGGAATGGAAAACCAAACACTATACGATCTCACTAATAAGTAGGAGCTAATAGATGAATACAAAGTGGTATAAAGGACATGAGAAACCAAGAAGAGAGGGAGGGTGGGAGGGTAGATCTGGGATGAAAACTTAACCTGTTGGGTACAATGAATGCTGTTCTGGTGATAGGCACACCAAAGGCCGTGATATAAGCTGGTAGTTGTACTGATCTCAGACAAAGATGACATCAAAACAAGGAGAATTACTACAAATGATTAGGGTCATTTCATGATGGTAAAAAAAGGTAAGTTCATCAAGAAGATAAAGGAAATCTGCCTTGATAGTATCCCTCACATTCCACCTTCTCTCTGCTGCTTCTTCCACATCCTTTGCTCAGTTCCATTATCCTGGTTCCTCATCAGGGAGACATCTCCCTTCCATTCCTGGTCACCAGCTGGATAAAGTGGAATCTCTTCCTTAGCTGGTTATAGGTGTCTTGAAGGCTTACCCAGCTCACCTGTACAGCCTCTTTATTCACAGAGCATCACTCATACCGGACCCCACTCACAGCAATTGCTCCTTGTTCCTAAACAAGCAATGCCTGTTTGTGCACACTGCCTCTACTTACCCAAAGTGGCCTCCTTTTACTTCTTCCATATGCTACTTAAGAGTCCTTCTGTACAGGCTCAGCACCTGTGGCTCAAGCCACTAAGGCACCAGCCACATACACCTGAGCTGGTGGGTTTGAATTCAGCCCAGGCCCACCAAACAGCAATGATGACTGCAACTAAAAAATAGCGGGGCATTGTGGCAGGCGCCTGTAGTCCCAGCTACTTGGGAGGCAGAGGCAGGAGACTTGCCTGAGCCCAGGAGTTGGAGGTTGCTGTGAGCTGTGATGCCATAGCACTCTACCCAGGGCGACAGCTTGAGGCTCTGTCTCAAAAACAAAAGAGTCCTTCTGTACAAGCTGCACATAAAATGGACCCTTACACCCTCCCACTCTTCCCTCACTATGCTCCATCTAACTTGCCTCAAATACAACAAAGTTGGTCCCATTTGCATCTACAGTTCTCTCTGCCAGACACACTCTCCTTCTTGATCATTGTGTGGTAACTAACCCTTCTGAGCCAATCAAGCCTCAGGAAAATGGTTCCTTCTTGGAGAAGCCTTCCCTAACTTCCTGTTCCAGTGGCACACCTATGTCTGGCTCACTACATCTTATGCTGGTTCATCGACCTCAATTTCATCCCTGCCTTGACTACCCTGATCATTTGTTTGTTTAGTGTGTATCTCTCCAGCTCATTAGGATGTAGACTCCATGAGAATGGGGATCTTGGGAGTTCTGTTCACTGATGTATACTCAGATCCTAGAACAGGGCCTGGAACATAGCAGTAAGCATTAAGTATTTGTAGAATAAATGAATGGTAGGTAGGTGGAAAGAGATCTGATGTAGAGAAGCTTTTCACTAGTGCTGAATCCCCTTCTGGTAGGTTTCAGGCTTGCTCTGTTAGTGTCTCCTGGTGCTGATCCATTTACTGTTCTCCCCCTCTGCCAACACCCAGGGCACTTTCCCTCCCAGACTCCCAAGTCTTCCTGGGCACCATTCTCCTCCATTGACAGCAGTGCCAGACAGGTCTGATCACTCAGTCTACACTAGAACCTGTTTGCCTGCCTACCACAGACCACAGTCACTTAAGTCCTGTTTTCAGTGCCAGCCAACCAGAAGGGGGAGCTTAATAATGGCTGCCAATCATGACTTGTGAAACCCTTTAAGCATGGCTCCACACATTTTCACGGACTTCTTACACTGTATTGCCTGGCATGGACAGATGGTTGGACAGACAAAATGTGGCCTAGCCATACAATGGAGTGCTTTTCGGCCTTCAAAGGAAGGAAGTTCTGACCTGTGCTGCAATATGCACAAAACTTGAAGACATTATGCTAAGTGAAAAGCCAATTGCAAAAGGACAAACACTATATGACTCCACTTTTATGAGGCCCCTAGAGTTGTCAAATTCATAGAAACAAAAGGTAAAAAGGTAGGTGCCAGGGGCAGAGGGAGGCAGAAATGGGGAGTTGTTTAATGTGTGCAGTTTCAGTGTTGCAAGATAAAAAAACGTTCTGGAAATCGGTTGCACCCTGTGAATAGTCTTATACACTCAAAAATGGTTAAGATGGTCAATTTTATGTTGTGTATATTTTTATTTTGCCACAGTTGAAAAATGGTTTAAAGGAAAAGAATATATTGCTCACATATACATCCCACATGCACTTGTACTAGAAACTTAAGTTCTCCTTGGAATATTTTCTACTGTGATGCTATCTAGGAAGGATCTAAAGTATGGAGGATGTGGAGTTTAGCACATGGGATCTCATTACAGGTCCCATGAGGAGTCAATGGAATGATCACGGGAAGGCAGGCCCACAAAGGTCACAACTTCAATCTTTCAGATCCTTGTCCATAACTCTTTGAGTGCTCCAAGGATCTGTAACAAAGAATCTGTGTTTCTGTGTTCTCACATCCAGAAGTTAATAGACTGAACATTTTTCCTTGGCTGGCTTTTCAAAATCATCTTGTATTTTCTTTCTCTCTTTGTTGTGTCTTTAAAATATACTCACTTAAGAATTTCCCTTTCTAGAGTTCAGTAGCCTGGTTTTTTTGTTTTGTTGAGAGAAAAATGTTTGACAATTTACTCTTTGGCTGCAAAAGCATTGAACAGGTTTTAAACGCTTTGATTTCCCACTGGCCCTAATCCCTCACCGGTTACATAAAGGGACCCCTTAAACTCTTGAAATTGCAGGACACATTGTGTGTTGAAGTTTCACTGTGCTGAGATTATTTAGCAAGATAGATATGAATGTGAAATTGTGATGCACATCCAAAGATGGCACTACCATGAGTCCAGGTGTATCTGCATGGAACTGGGGGTTGGGCAGGCCTGCCCCCTCTATGCATCACTGGCCTGTCCTCTGCCAAGTCACAGCTCTGCTTCCTGCCAGGCTGTGATGGTTGGCAGAGTCCTGGCACTGCGCTGAATGGGCCCTTCTCCCTTAAGCCCAGCCACACCACTTCTGATTCCAGGCTCGTGCTTGCCATGGATCCAGTTGCAGTTTTCTTTTGGTGCTACATTGCCTCTAGGAGCCTATCACCTAAAATGGAAACTTGGCCCCAACCCATTTGTAGAATTCAATATTCAACCTAAAGAGAAGTTAAATATTGCCACATAATGTGTTATTTACTATTAATGTGTTTATCAATAACTGATAGTCTAATTATGCAATTAATTATTAACACTAACTTTTCATGATTGTAGTTGACTTTTTTTTAATTGTTGGGGATTCATTGAGGGTACAAGAAACCAGGTTACACTAATTGGGTACATTTGTTAGGTAAAGTCCCTCATACAATTGTGTCTTGCCCCCAAAAGGTGTTTCACACACTGAGACCCCACTCCTTCCCTCCTTCCTGCTCTCTGCTCTTTCTTCACACTACCCCCTCCCTCCTTCTCTCTGCTCTCCCCTTCCCCCACCCCCCCACCATGTACTAGGTCATTAATTGTCATCATATCAAAATTGAGTACATGGGATTCATGCTTCTCCATTCTTGTGATGCTTTACTAAAAATAATGTGTTCCACTTTCACCCAGCTTAATACAAAGGATATAAAGTCTCCATCTTTTTAATGGCTGAATGCAGTTGACTTTTTAAGTGTGTATTTTATGTCACTCTGTACTGCTCTGTATAAATGCATTTAATCCTCACTACAACCTTTTATTATCATTGTTTTCCAGCTGAGGAAACTGACACATGAAGAGATGGAGAAGCTTGCCTGAGTCCCACAGCTAGGAGGAGATGAAGTTGGGATTGAATTCAGGTTGTCTGTTTTCTGACTGAGGCAGTCTGACACCAGAGCCTACACTGTGTGTCTCAAAATCTATTTCATAGAACACAGAAACAGACAATGCAATGAGAAAAACAAAGGGGGTAGTAAGGATTGAATGCTAGAATTTCCTCAAAATCCATGTGTTGAATCTATAACTCCCAATGTATTTGGAGGTGGAGCCTTTGGGAGGTAATTATATTTAGATGATGTAATAAGGGTGGGGCCCTGTGATAGAATTAGTGCCCTTGTAAAAGAGGAAGAGAGACCACATAAACAGACAGCAGCTGTCTACACGCCAGGAAAAGAGCCCTCACCAGGAACTGAACTGCCACTTGATCCTAGACTTTCTAGCCTACAGAACTGTGAGAATTAAATATATGTTGTTTAAGCCACCAAGTTTATGGTATTTTGTTACAGCAGCCTGAGAAGACTAAAGATTGTGCTTTTTAACCAAATCAATCTGGGAAGTGCCCAAGATAGTACTCTTACCCTATCTTAAAGGACTAATGATGTCTTTTTGGAAATTAAAGGTTCTGAAATGTCTGAAAAGTAGAAGCAATTTAAATTTGCTTAACCATTTGATTCTCAAAAATTTTGACTATGGAACATTTCCTTTTTATGACTATATCAAAGAACACACTTGGAAGGTACCACTGGAAGTAAGCCATATGCCTCTGCTGTGACTGAGTGCTTGTTTTCTGGGTGGGATGTAAATGCTCAGTGAAGTCAGAAGGTTGTACAGGCAAAGGTTTGGTGGCTGAGACTGAGAGGAGAGAAGCAACAGGGGCAAAGAAATGCAGTGCAGAGGACTATATCCAAGTCACCATTGCAGGGGAAAAGGGCCTTGATCTGGGGAAGAATAAGAGGAAGATAGAAGGAAGTTGTTCTTGGTGGCTTGGGGCAAATCTGGTGAGAAATAACATTCAAAAGTAGAGTTTAGGGCCCTAGCCTGGACAAAGAAGTTGATTTCAGGAACAGAAAGGACATTCCAATTTTAAGTGTTAATTTGAATTTAGTTGGAGAGGATGACAAATGACTCACAGAATTATTCTGCCATCCAGGCTGGAAAATGTCTTACATGCTACCTGTTAGGAATTCAGTACAGGCAGATTTCCTAAAGTTGTTCTAATTTCTTTCTAGGAAATTACAAGATGTGAACTCAAATAAAAGGCCCAGTTGAGCAAGAGAACAAAAAGATCCTGCTTGGCCATAGCAGTATCCAAGGAATGTTTGCTGAATACATTGAAAGGTCAGAAAAGGCAGAATTGATTACACAATCTGGGTATTGGATCCTTAAAATGAAATATTATTACTAAGCAGTCAGACATTTCTAATAGTTTATGCTTATTACAGGGTAGGGGTGAAGGGGGGAAGGTGAGATTGATGTCAGAAAAATAGCAAATTGCACAAAAAGTCACCAAATCACTGTGTGATCTCATGATGAGATTTTATGAATGTTCATCATCAGATGAGGGGGTTAGACTAGATGGTCTTCAAGATTCTATCCAATCCACCATCCTAAGATTCTTCATCCTTCAGAACATGCCAGAGGAAGTTTGGAAAAGAAACTTTTACTCAGAGATAGGCACACGATACAATTCAGACAATATATTTGCCATGGGCATTTAATACATAAATCAATCTTACAAGAAGATCCAATTTGCTTTTTATTTTATTAAGCAGAAAATATATGAACTTAAATGACTTCAATTATTCAATTCTGAAAATGTTTTTTTTTTTTTTTTTTTTTTGAGACAGACCCTCAAGTTGTCCCCCTGAGTAGAGTTCTGTGGCATCACAGCTCACAGCAACCTCCAACTCCTGGGCTCAAGCGAGTCTCCTGCCTCAGCCTCCCAAGTAGCTGGGACCACAGGTGCCTGCCACAATGCCCAGCTATTTTTTGGTTGCAGCCTCATCGTTGTTTGGCGGGCCCAGGCTGGATTCGAACCCGCCACCTTAGGTGTATGTGGCTGGCGCCTTAGTGGCTTGAGCTATAGGCGCCGAGCCCTGAAAATGTTTTTATTGTGCAGATAAGCCTCAATGTCAAGAAATGAAATTTCTATGCTCCCTGTATTTAAAACAAATAGAAATTTTGTCTGGCATCAAAATTTTTCCTTAGAAAAAGAATATAGTGAGATTTTATGCTAGTTACACAGAGCCAACAGACTAGGTTCAGTGTCTGTGTTCATATATTCACCTATAATTTTGCCAGTGGCCCACACATGTTTTCTCTTGTGTAAACACCAAGTGGATTCAGCAAATGCCATCATTATTTGTGCCACCTATTGGTGAAATGTCATATGACAGCATTTATTGTGCACAAGACCCCTACTGTGGGAGAGGAAGGCCTTGGGACAAATTAGGCAGGGATTCTGTGTTCAGAACAGTGGCTAGGTATGAGACAATTACAAATTTGAATATTGAAAGAGTATTTTGGAGTAACAAGAAATTATTGTTTACTTTTAGGTGTGATATTGGCATTGTGGTTTTGTTAAAATATCCTTATCTTTTAGATACCCATAGTGAGATATTTCTGGGTGAGCTCACATGATATGTGGAACATGCTTGAACATAATATTAGCAAATTTGATGCATGTTGCAACACAGATAAAACTTGAAAACATCAAGTAAAATAATGCAGACACAAAAGGGCCAATATTGTATGATTCTACTTCTATGAGAGTATTCAAATTCACAGTGACAGAAAGCAGAATGGGATTACCAGGAGCTGGGAGAAAGGAAAATGGGGTGTTACTGTTTAATGGGGACAGAACTTCAGTTTTACAAGATTAAGAGAGTTCTGGAGATGGATGGTGGTGATGGTTGTATAACAACGGGAACAAATTTAGTACCACCAAACTGTACACCTAAAACTGATTAAAATAGTAAATTTTTGTTGTGTATATTTTACCAAAATAAAAACACTAGAACCATGGGAATTTGGGGTACAGATCTGACAAACTACACAAACTGGGTACATGGCTCACGCTAGTGTAATCCTAGCACTACAGGACTGCAGGTGCCTGTAGTCCTAACTACTCAGGAGGATGAGGCAAGAGGATCACTTAAGCCCAAGAGTTTGGGGGCAGAAGTGGGTGGATTGCTTGACTGCAGGAATTCGAGACCAGCCTGAGTGAGAATGAGAGTCCTGTCTCTACTAAAATATAGAAAAAATTAGCTGGGCATTGAGGTGGGAGCTGGTAGTCCCAGCTACTCAGGAGGCTGAGGCAGGAGGATCGCTTGAGCCCAGGAGTTTAAGGTTGCTGTGAGCTATGCTGATGCCACAGTACTCTAGTCTGGGCAGCAGAGTGAGACTGTGTCTCAACGGCAACAACAAAAAGGCCACGAGACGTGGAGAACATGAGAATTTGTAGTCTTCTCTGTATTTTTGTATGCGTTAAAAATTCTCCAAAATGAAAAGCTTCTTCTTTTTCTTTCTTTTTTTTTTTTTTTTTGGCTAAAGAAACTCTCCATCTAGAAGGGGAGAGAAAACGTGGACATAAATCATTTCTAGATGCACAAAGAGAAGTGCAGAAGAAATTTCAAGAAGTACCATACTTCTGTTGATGAATCCAAATGCAGAGCTTAGAGTAATAGCATGCGCCTTTAGCCAGTGTCCAGCATTATTGGTACTGACCATTCAGAACTTATTTTTTTGGCCAGGTGTGGTGGCTTATGCCTGTAATCCTAGCACCCTGAGAGGCTGAGATGGGTGGATTGCTTGAGCTCAGGAGTGTGAAACCAGCCTAAGCAAGAGAGAGATCCTGTCTCTATGAATAGCCAGGCATTGTGGCAGGTGCCTGTAGTCCTAACTACTCAGGAGGATGAGGCAAGAGGATCACTTAAGCCCAAGAGTTAGAGGTTGCTGTGAGCTGTGATGCCACAGCACCCTACCAAGAGCAAGAAAGGAAGACTCTGTTTTAAAAAAAAAAAAGTGATTTTTTTTTGTGTGTGTGTGTGTGTGTGTGGTGGTTTTATATCTGTGTCAAGTTCTTCTCATATGTAATCCTCTAAGGGAAAAAGAGAAAAGTAGATCTCACAAACAGGAGATAATCATCTGAGGAAGCTCTCGTTTTGAGCAAGAGAATGCTAGGATAGCAGAGACTAGGCAAGAATGTTCTAGAAACTACATCAGAAGTTACCAGAACAAATTGCCCCTGAGAATGGCATGTGACTAATGAGGAGATTGATGAGGAGACCACCAAGGGACATAGATTTGAAGCACGCCAAAGAGCAATAGGGTGGACGTCGGCACTTCAAATCCCACGTGAAACCCAAGACCCAGTGACAACAGCAAAATCTCCACCTCATTTTGGCCAATATCTTCAACCTCCTCTCTCCACCGCCAATCTTAGTTCTTTAAGTTTTCCCTTTGGAAGTCATTCATCGAGCACCCAAGTGTCAGGTGTTCTGTTGAGCACCAAGTATATCGTAGTTACCCTTCCACAAAGAGTTCACAGAGGTTCTCAATCTGTGGGTCACGATCCCTTTGTAACAATTCCGGCATATCAGATGTTTACCTTATGATTCATAACAGTAGCAAAATTACAGTTA
>CAUYQV010044827.1:0-16449 GCA_963574575.1 Galagoides demidoff | reverse complement strand
GCTGGACAACCATTCCGGGACAAGTGGCTCCTAGGGATTTGTGGAAGTCATGTGGCCACTTTGCCAATTTACTCCCCTCTACTGACTGGGGAGAGGGAGGGGAGGGGAGGGTGAGGGTGATTGGTGGGACCATGCCTATGGTTTATCTTATAAAGGTACATGTGAATCTTTCTAAATGTAGAATATAAATGTCTTAACACAATAACTAAGAAAATTACAAGAAGGCTATGTTAACCAGTTTGATGAAAATATTTCAGATTGAATATAAAAACAGCACACTGTACCCCATGATTGCATTAATGTACACAGCCATGATTTAATTAAAAAAAAAAAAGTTTGAGCTCCAGGAGGTTCTGTCTCTCCTCCTATGACTCTGCAGTCTCTCCTAACTCACTCACACCCATTCGCCTCCCACATGGAGCCTGTAGGCCTGGTGCTCTGCCTGTAGACGCTGCAGCTGGACTGCCTGGCTTCAATCCTAGCCCTGTGCTCCTGGCTGCATGACTTTAAGGATTCTGGGCCTCCATTTTCCTGTAGGAAAGTAGGTTTAACGGCTGCACCTGCCCCATGGAGTTATTAGGAAGATTAAAGACTTGGTATTTATAAAGTGCATAGAGAGTAACCGGCAAAGTAAGTGTTTTCAAGTGTTTATTACATCAACTTGCATATATATATAGTTTAGATTTCTCCTCCATATTCCAGACCCAAATAACTGTCAACTCCTTATCTCTGCCTGGATATGCCACAAGCACCATTTATAGGACTGAGCTCAGCCTTTAAAGATCCTCCTCTGTTTTCTGTGTCCCCTGTGTCAGGTGAACATGGTGTCACCTTCGGTTCACTGTGCCCCACTCACTGCACCCTCATATTCTTGGTGCTGTCTCCTAAATATCTTCCAGGTCCTTTTATTACTGTCCATCACCTTATCAGCACCAGCTTTCTGGACCCTAGCAGTGACCAGCCAGCCTGTCTCCCTATACTCAATGCCTTCTTATACCTCTCCAGTTGATTCCCTCAGTTGTGGAAAAGAGGCTCTTTCCAAATAAAAACGCGTGGCATGGGCCTGCCCAGTTGTTCTGGGTTTATGGCAGCTTCAGTCCCCATGCGGCAGTGCTCACTGCTGTGGCTCGGATCCCTCTCCATGCCCACTCCTTAGTCCCATACCACCTTCCTCCTAGAGCCTTGACAGCTGTAGGTCCCTCTGCTGAGACGTTCCTCCTGCCACTTCCCATCACGAGTCCTCTCTCACCACCTCCTGCCCGTTTAACTCAGTGACCCCTTTCATCCCCCAGCAGTTTTATCTCCTAGTTGGACATGGCAGTGACACCCTAGCTTATTTTTTGTGTCACTTATCACATACAATAATAATATAATTATTTAATTTCTGTTCTTCCACTAGACATCTCATTGGGTAAAGACTTTCCATCTGGCCCAGTGTGCTTTTCTGGCACACAGAATAGGCCCAGTAAATGACTCTGTAATGAATTGGCGTACCTGTCTATAGCCTCCCTCACAGCTCACCTTTGATCACTGCTGGTGGCTTTCAGGAAGGAGTAAATTAAGCAGCTGTCCCTAGTCTGACCCCATACCCATTAAAGAAAAGTGTTTTGAGTTCATGGATCCCAAACTTCTAGAAATGTATGTCCATATTTTTTTAGAAGGATTTCATTTCAAATTCTCTTGGCATGATTTAACAATTATTTCCTATAAATGCACATTATCTATGCTTTTTGCATAACTTACAAAGAAAACTTCTGTTCCTATCTAATTTCTTTCCCAAGGTGTGCCTCTATCACTACCTGTGACAGAACTTGAAAAATTAAGTCTCATTATGAGTTTTTATTTCAACTTTGTCCATCAGGGTCTTAATAAGCCACAAATCATTGAACTAGATCATTCTTTTCATCATTCCTCTGTGGCCCAATTACCAGGAAAGCACAATAGTAGTTCAGGAAGGAGGAAGGGAAAGAGGCCACTCACAGGATGCATTCATGTTCTTAAGGATTTCTGACTTTTCTGAATGAATCAGAAACTTCCTCAGATCTTCATTTCAGGAGAGCAAGATGAAAAGGAGCCCAAGTGCCTTTACTGATTGAACAGTCAATTTTCAGCTATAAGGCTGTACATAATAATATATATTTGATGCTTTCTAATATATAACAATGTAATTTAATAACATTTATATTATATCTATGAAAGTTATAAGAAATAAAAATTTTATGTTCATGTGGGGTACAATGTGTTTTTTTTTTATACCATCTGATGTGGTTATATCAAACCAATCAACATAGCTCTCTCCTTGTTTACTTGATTATTGTGTTAAGACATTTATATTCTACACTTGACAGATTTGACTTGTATCCTTGCAATATGCTTCATAGGTGTGGTCATTCATAAATGTATTCATGATCTATGTGTATATGACTTAATAAAAAAAAGAAATAAAAATTTGAATATAACTATTTAGCAGTGATGCATGATCATTTGTTTGGTCCATTTTGGGGAACAAGAAAAATTTCCTCAAATTTTAGAACATCTGACTCCTTTGGTTCACTGATGCAGATTATAGCTGCATTTTCTTCCCTCTTTTGGATGCTGAGATGATGCAATGGAAAACACTTTCATTTTCTTTATGGTCTGGTTATACCTCCATGCTTTGCTTAATCCCTAAAATTCTTTCAGGGATTTAAACCTGCATGTAAAAACATTTCCATCTCTGGATTAATGTGGCTGGAGGACTGTGCAGTTGTCTGGAGGATACAGGAATTACTCACGAGGTTCATTCAACCTGGTTTTCAAAGGGATTCATGGGAGTTTGGAAGGTTCTGAAGTCAAACATACATTTTATCCCTTCTCTTCATTACTAAGTTAGGCTTTTTTTTTTCCACTGGATCTTTTGAATTAATTATGTTTTTTAGAAGGACAGCCTCTGGGTGGTAGAGAATTCCTTTAAAAATTGCCTTTCACATGAAGTAGCAATTCTCACTACTAAAATAACTTTTGAAATTTCTAACATAATATTTAGTTTAATGTCTAAGGATTTGGTGTTCATCAATATAAAATGTTTACAGTTTTGGAGATTTGTGTTGGATGGTTTCTTGGCCTCCATCTTTCTTAATTAGAGATTTTCAGTCTTGTTATTCTGACACCCCATGGCTGCTGGGCCCGCCCTAGAGCTGTAGACATTTGTTAGTTTTTGGCTCATCACAACTGAGTTCTGCTACAGTTGATCAATGGTGATCCACCATGGTCACTGTAGCTGTCCTGGTGTAGTGTCTTCAACCCTGGCCTGAGCTGGTGTCTGGGTTTTGTGCTAGGCAAAAGATCTCAGGTTCTCAAGTCCACAGTGATTTGTTTGGACACAGACATGTGACCAAATCAGTGCCATTGAAATGCCATGAAGTATTTCTTAGAACTTTTAGAAAATAGAAAGACATGCCTTTTGGGGTTATATTTAAACATGAGGAGTTGCGTGTCCTCAGGCTGTTGTGGTTGTTTTTCTGTCACAAAGGGAATGTTTTCTTGAGAATGGAAAAATTATAATTAAACAGTAACCTTTCACAATCTTAGGAGAAAGTAGAGCCAGGACCCTAAAATACTATTAATGTCCTATAGTAATAATCAGTTCTTGATCTCTGAAGCATGATGTAAGTTATCTTATAATATGTTTGAGAGCTCCAAAGATGAAATCAATATGTAATGGGAAAATCTCAAGAGTTTTTGAAGCTTGTGGATCCAAGTTCCTCTGTTGGCCATACAAATGTAACTCAGTTGTGGGTGGGGGAGAAGCAGATACATGGTCTAGCTGAGGTTTCATGGGGCTACAGGGTTCAGTAATTAAACTGATTCTTCCCAAATTGAATTTTAAAAATCAATGTTATTGATTATAACAAATATGTCATTTGTTATAACATATACCAAAGATGAACCTCAGCCAAGTAGATTGACAGGATTTTCACAGACTGAAGGACTCACTGGTGAATAATAACAAAACATCTCAATTTCTGCAGTTGATATGGACTCAGGGTTGACCGACGAGCCCTTGTCATTATTTTTTGCAGGGTTATCACGGAGTGGTGGATCACAGAAGACACAGCTACTCAGCCCTAGGAGCCTGGGCAATCTGTATTTCAGTGTCTTCATCTTCAAAATGGAAAAGTAAATAAATATCCTTCAAAATATTTTCAATTTTTTGCTTTTGTCTATTTTAACATTTTAAATAACTTTTTAAACATTTTATACTTAGCCAAAATCCTTTAAAATGTTTTAATTATTAATCTTACAAATAAATGAATGATCTTCAAAATAGCAGCGAGAACACATCACAGCCAAAGGTGAATATTTCTCAGATTCGTGTGCCTATTCCCACGATCTCCCTGGAAAGCATCAGAATTTTGAATAACAAAGGGATATACGTATTGAGAAAGCTCCAAGTAGCCCTCAACATATAACTTACCCATATCCATTTACAACCACTCTACTAAATCATTACTTTCTTTCAGTCCAAGGCTTGAGATTCATTTGAATCTCAAAGTGAATCACTAATACTTTGTTAATAAACAAGAGTTTATATTTCAGGTGACATGCCTCCATGTTATCTGAAATATTCAGAAGCAGAATGTTAAGATGTTTTATTGAATACATTTTCTTGACATCTAATTTATTCAGCCTTTTCTTCTAGAGAAAAATACAGACAAAATTAATATTAATAATGGTGATAACAACAATAATAATAGACATTTACTGAGTACATAAATAATAAACAACATACATTTTACCAAAATTTTAAATGGATTATCTCATTTGATCTTCTCAAAAATGCTTTGAGGTAGGTGCTAACAGGTTCAGTTTTGCCAATGGAAAAGTCAAGACTTAGGGTGATACAGCTGTAAAGTGGCTGAGCTGGGATTTGAACTCAGGTCTGCCTGGGAGCTAGGCCCATTCTCCTTATTACTGTTGCTCCTGTAATCACTCATGTGCTCCCAGCAGATGCTGAGAGGCTCACATCCACCATGTCACTCTCCACCAAATTCCCCTGGGGGAGTTTTGTTCATTCTTACCAAGTTGTGAAACAGAAGATTTTGACATATTTGGATTATCTACCATATGCTTTAAATAGACTTCCTTCATACATCATGAAATTTGTGCATAGCTGTGGATGGATGAATATTAGGTATGAAAATAATGGCAGCTCAGGAGTAATGCCATACAAGGGCCCTGTCTCCTGAAGGCAGCAGTGTATGCAGATGACTCTATTCCACATAGACAAATTATTTTTTTCAATAAATTTTCTTACTGATTTTTTGTCTTTATCAGACAGCCACCTGAGCTAGGGAAGGTTCCCTTACTGATTATTTTCAATCAGAGCCAGGAAAGAGATAGTAGATGATGACCCAGAACTCATGGCCCTTAAGATATTTTTTCAATAGCTTTTAAAAAGCAAAGCAATATTCTTTGCTTTAAAAGGACAACTTTCTTAAGGAAATAGTAGGGCCACTTTTAAAATAATCATAATATTAATATTACTAGATTTTAACTTTTATATTCTCTGGTTTTCTATTTAAACATATTCCTGCATAGTCTTAGAATTTTTATAGAGGTGACACCTGCTATTTCATTTCTGCTCAGCAGTGATTTGTGACCAATACTGGGTGCCAGAATGACCTTAGGAAGAGAAACACCATGAATTAAGACTCTGTCTCTGGCCTCTAGGAGTTTATCCCACAACCCTGGTTTTAAACACTTCCCATTAGGGGCAAAGATTCCTCTGTCTCCACTCACCTTGCAAGTCAATTGGCGGTGTAACAACTATTCTAAACTTGGAAGTCTTTGGAAGAAGTTTAACCTTCATCTGGTAAAAGGAGATAATATGCATTTTGTCTCCTCTGGCTTTGATAGATATCTTCCATTGTTAGAATTCCTATTAATGTTTTAGAGTCTGCTTTGCCAGAGTGAAAACCCGGTTCTGCCTTCAAGCAGGTTAAGACCTACCGATATGCCAAGTGTTTAAAAGCCTCTCACAAATGAAGCAAAGGGAGGATTGGGTTTTCCAGCAGGCACATGAGGGACTTGATAATGATCCTGAAATGTGTGAAGGGTTATTGGACAAATGGACATTTGGCAGTAGTAATTATTTTTCAACTGATATTTCAACCAATAGTATGTAAAACATTTTTACAAAAGCAAAAGGCCTGTCATTTCAGCCAGATTTGTAAGATTACAAGATCAGGGAATCTGAAAGATGCTGTTATCTAAAGGACATTGAGGCATAACTTTTAAAAAGTAATCATTTATGTGCAGCTTTCTGAGGAGAAATGAAGCCGACATGGTTATAAGGGCCTTCTGTGGTCAGTCTGGGCAAGACACAGAGCCTTGTAAGGTAGTTTCTTATGGTATGCCTTTTATAAAAGATGAGGCAGAGACTCAAAGACATTAAACTGTCCCAGGTCATGCAGCCAGGAGGGACAGGGCAGGAATCCAGACCTGGCTCTGTTTGCCTCCAAGCCTGCCCTCTCTTCATGAGATCACCCTACATCTTTTTATGGGATAGTTCCGTTGCCAACTGGGGATAAAATAAATGGCTTTTGCAATTCTTTCCATTGCCTGATCCTATTCTCCCTTACTTGATCACAAATTTGGCCTTAACTCTGTGGTTTAGTGATTTGCATATACAGAGACGATTGGTTAGGAAACAATGCAACTTGATGAGTTTAATGCGATTTTGCAAATTTAAGTTTTCCTCACTCTTACTAGGTTATGAAATCTCAAAGAAGGCACCTTGGAGTTCATCCGACACAAACCAAGTCTGGCATGTATTAAAGTTTAATCTCTTTGTCTCTTTCCTTCTGTCTCTCTGTATTTCTCCTTCAGCAAACATTTACTTGGTGCCACCCTGTGTTAAGCAGTGAGTGACACAGATGGGTCCCTGGCATCACGGACCTTTTCCTTGCTGCTGGTCCCTCTGCATTTTACAGCTAACTGCTCATTCCAGCAGAGTAAGGTCAACTCTAGGTTATAAAGAAAGAGAGAAGGTCAGACCATTTTAGAGACTTTTTTTTTACATAACCTATTAAAAACAGTTGACATCTAAGGCAGTAATTGGGCATATGAAAGTTGATCTTAGAGTTTATCCTTAGTCTCTGGTCTTATTAATGAGTTTGAATGCATTTTCCCCATATGGTTTAAAGACCGTTAAGGAGCTAGAAATACTTTTGGACTCTTCTGAGCAGACGAGAAGACAGATGGACTGACAGAGTGATGGTTGGAAGGACATGTTCTCAGTAGCTTCATTTGAAGGTGGTTCTGAGAAGGAGCTTTATTTCAGTGGGTGTCTGAGATGGAATTTACTTGGACAGGGAGAAAGAAAGTAAATGTAGAGAGACCCCAAAGAAGGATGAAATAATTGAAGGGACAGAGTGGGGACACTGGGAGAAATTGTGTGAAATAGTACTGACTCAGATATACATCTAAGTAAGCAGGATGGCCATGGAGAGGCCTGGTAGGCCCCTCTAGGACGGCATTCCTTCCCCACACCACTCGGTATGTTTTGATACTTTGCCTCTGTGCAGCTCTGTTTTACTTTGTCTTGTGCTGTATTCATGTCCTCCAGAAGAATGAAGCTGTTTCAGAGCAGGGGACCATGGCTTTGTTATCTTAGAATGCCCCAGCACCTTGCTCAGTGCCTCTTACACAGACTGGGCATCCTGATGTGACGGATGACTGAGAACTTTCCCATTTGGTAAAGGCCTAGTGGTTGGCAATCATTTTTTTAATAATACATGAAGTTTAAAAAGGGGGGCAGGAATGTGTACTGTCCAAAGCAGGCTTAGAGGAAAAACAGAGCAGTCCAAGGCTGTCTTTACTCTCTCAAACCCACAACCCAAAGGGCATCAAAAAATAGCAGCAGAGGCCATCACCCTTGTTTCATTATAAGACAAATCTCGATTAGGGTGGGGGATTCTTTGCATTCCCTGGTTCCCTAGGCCAGCCAGTCTGAGATTTAAATAGGGTCATAACATAGAAACAAAAGAGGATTCATTTAATTCAGTCCCTGGTTTCTTCTGGGAGGACTTGAGTTGCCTTTGAATCTCTCCCTAATTGCTCAGGAGTTACTTCCCTTGTACTCTTAGTTTGACTGCCATCTGCCAGGAGTCACTTTCCTGCTCCATTACTCAGCAGCTGATCAGGTGCCAAGGAGCCAAAACAGAGGCCTCTGCTGAGGGCAGGTGAGCACTGGGCACCCATTCTAGGGCTCTCCCTTCTCACCTTGCAGATATGGGCTGACAAGATTCACTCTCAGCTTTATCGTTCCTGTTCCACATGCCAGTGTGCCCCAGTTCACCTTGGGGGAAGGCACAGTGCCTTGTGGGCAGGAACGTGAATTCAAATTCACAGAGGTTTGCCCTAGAATCCTGGATTTGCCAATTTTCAGCTGTGTGTGCACAGACAAATTACACATCCACTTCAAACCTCAGTTGGAGAAAATAATGACCGTATCATAAGGTCACTGTGAGGAGTGGATCCGATAATGTATGCTAAATGTTTAGTAATTAAAAAGAGCTTAATTCATGTTAATTATTATCATTACCATCTGTTACGTAGGTTACAAAAAATGCTTCTTTGTGTTCTCAATGTCTAAAGACATTTTTGTTAAAATAGCTTTGAAAAGTTTTTATTTATAATCCCCCCTCCAAGCAGACTGGGGAAATATGATCTAAATGATGATGTTCTTGTCCAAATGACCCTGTCCCGCAGCACTGACCCTCTGCCCTCCGTCACACCCCGCCCCCCAATGCTCTTTGGTTCCAATGAGCTGTTTCTTTCCTGCAGTGGTCTTAAGGACTTCACGCCAGTGGCTCTGAAGGGACCCCCCACACCAACACTCCAGACAGGACCAGTCATGTTTGAATCTTGGCATAAATGCAGCTGAGATGGCCAAGGTATAAGGAAGGTGGTGGGCAAGAATGAAAAGAAGATAATGTAAAATAGAAAATGAGAAAAACAACATCCCATCCCCCAAGAAAGAAAGCGGGGACTTTAACATAGGGAATGCTCAGTCAAAAATGGGATTTTAATTTACATTTTCTGAAGAAAATTAGAACACCCAAGAAAAATTTTTAAAAAGACATGTTTTTATTGCATTCTGAGTAATATTCTTTAAAAAAGATTATGTGTTTGGAAAACACTGCCAGAAAATGGGACCTGTTTTATGTCTTAGTAGGAAACATGTTCCTGGATCACAAGACAGAATGCAACTTGAAATTATCTGTTCTTGTATGCCCTGCAATGGAAGAAAAATTAGTCTACTTGGTAATGAATGCAGAGTCCATTAGAGTTATTGTGTTCTTTTTGACAAAACAAAAAGAAATAACATGATAGCTTTATTCACTCCATGTGGCAAACCAAATTGCTTTAAGTAAAGTGCAAATAAGACAAACACTAAAATTAAATTTTTCCTTCCTCTTGTACCTAGAGGTATATGTCATGGCTGGAATGCATAAGTTAAAAATGACAATAATAACAATAACAGTGGAAAACCAAATGCAAATATTAAACTCAGTCAGACAACTGGTTCCAAGGGGCAGCAATTTTCATGCTCCATCTGCTTGAAGAAAACTTCTTATTAATCAGATCTATAAAAGGGTGTGGGTGTTGGATTCTATTTTCTGTTGAAACCATACAAATTTTGTACAGTGATGTATCACTTATCTGTTGAATTGGCTTAATTTGTTGTTTTTCTCTTTTTAATTTCCAAAGACCCCACTGACATAGACCGAATAGTTTGCTAACTAAAGCCCCAGGAAAATGGCCACATGAATGCAGGTGACTAGGCCCTACAGCAAACACCAGGGGAGAGAGGGACCAACATTAAATATTTAAATTATAAAATTTGACTTTTTAATTTAGATTTCAACTAGGGTCTCTTTCTTACCACTATGGTAGAAAGGCCTAGTGAATATATTCAGGGAGACATAAATAAAACCAGCACACCAAATTTCAGTAACTTAGTTTAAGGATCCTTAATCTGGAAGAGTCTATATGCACTTAGACAGTAGCAAATTCTCTTGAGACTTCTCCCCTTGAAGACAGTTCTCTTAAGACAAGGTCCATTTCATCTGCATTGCCTTTACATTACATTATGTAGCTTAGTGCAACATGTGACTGAGATTTCTGTACAAGTTGTGAGACAGAAGAGTGTGGCAGCTTAGTTTCCTAATTATGTTTTATTGTTACTGCTGTTTATTTTTAAATAGTGATGGATACACTGATCTTCAGAGTCCAGCTCTGCCCAGGGCTAGCTCTGTTATGTTGGGCAAGTTATTGAACTTCTCTAAATCTGGGTAGCCTGATCTGTGAAATGAGGGCTAGAGTTCCCTCCTCACAGGTCTGTCAAGGTGAAAGCCACCTTAGCTCCATAGCAGCTCCTAGTGAGCCGTACAAATGGCAGCTGTCAGCATTATTGAGGGTGCTTTAATTTAAGATAGTATGTTCAGTTCCTTCAGGGAAATTTCATTGAATTAACTATGGTCATAACCCAGTAAATTTCTATACATCTAAGTAGAGCAATCACTGCTTGTTAACGAAAAAACTTTTGCTAGGAGTGAATCTTTCAGGATGACACTTGTGACATGCACATACTTAGACAATTAGACTCACACTGGGGGGACCTCAAGCAAAGGGGTTCATGCAGTGATCCAAATAAGTTTCTGTTACCACAGGTTAGAGTGTGCCTACATGCTAGTGACATGTGTAGATGAAACAGGGAAGGAAATCAGACCTACTTGGCACCTTCCATACGCGGGCATTGTTGTGAGCATGCCTGAGGTCCTGTGATGCATGGTCCCCGTACCAGAGACAAAATCACAGGGGCTCAGAGATGATGAAACTCTCCACAGAGGTCTCACAGCAATGATGGTGGAGGGGCTGCCGCTTCCCCCAACAACATGCTGCTTTCCTATGATAAGTAGACCTGGAAGCTGGCAGAGGAGATGTGGGGGCCGGGTGGGGGGGAGGGAATTACAGGCACCATCTAAGAGGAATTGACCTAACAAATAATTCCACCTAAAAGAAGAACGAGGTGCGGGAGGCACACTCCCTTCAGGGACAATGAGCGTACACAGGGGACAACAGGTAGGGGATGATTCTGCTGCCCTGACTGTCCCCCACCCAGACCCTCCCACCCCCCTTAGCACAGTAAGAGACAGAGGGAAACCCCAGCAGCTGCCTGGACCTCAGTCCAGACTGGCAGGTGGGCAGCAGGTACAGGCCTGTCTTCTACTCTCCCACGAATGTGACTTTAATTTGTCCAAGCTTCATTTGTTGTTCTGGGAAGTGGAAATAAAACACTCCCTGCCTTCCAGATTGTTATGATAATTAAATGAGTTAATATCCACAAAGGGCTTTGAGAAAAGCCTGCCATTCAGTTTTCAAAAAATGTTAACTGGTGCCATTCTCCGATGTATCAAGATTGTGGCAGAAAACAGCTGTACCTTCCTGATACTGTTTTGTGTTCTGACAGTTTCGTGCCCCCTCCCCACTGTCAATGGTGTCTCCCCCCCACAGGAATGACACAACCTGTAAACCAAGAGCAGTAGGCCCTCAGGGGTCCCGGGCACAGACAGCACTTAGGTAGGAAGCAGGCCCCGCCCGCCCTCCCTTCCTTCTCCTAATCCCCCTAGAGTAGGGTGACTAGACGTCCTGCTTTTGGCGGGACAATCCCACTTTTGAACAATTTGTACTGGGGCGTTTTTAAAAAGTCCCAATTTTTGGAAAGAATGCACGAAAGGCGGGGGCGGGGACAACAGGTGGCTATTTCACCAGGATATGAGTTTTATATTATTTTTTGTTAATTTTATGTTAAACTGTAGTAATAACAAATAATTGTTGAGAAGTGATTATAGAGAACTGCTTATCAAAGTTTGCATTGTTGTCAGGCCCTGCCCTGCCCTGTCTCCTGCCCCGCCCCCACCTCCCCCCCTACCATGTTGTCCCGCTTTACCAATGTTAAAATCTGGTCACTCTACCCTAGAGCCTTTTCCTCCTCATCACCACTGGCCAGCAGGGGGGGAAGGGCCAGGGCAGCCCATTGCAGCAACCTTCAGGAAGCTCCCTGGAGGCTGGGTCTCAGAGGCCATCTGGTGGGGAGTCCGGGAGACACCATGATGATTGGGGACCCCAGAGGGGCCAAGGAGCCATAGGCTAGGTGCCACCCCCTTCCAGGACCAGGCAACACAGGGGTGGTTTCGAAGCCCCGGGAAATACAAAGGCTGGGAAGTGGGAGGAGGGTTCTGAGTCTGCTGAGTCCCTGCAGCCATGGAGAGGGGTGCTCACAGCAGAACCTAAGTGCCATCACTGACAAGAGAAGTGTGTGACTTCTCACCTGAGTGAGACGCACTCAGGCAACGGCCCTTCAGGGCTGGTGGGACGGCGCTGGCTGTGACCACGCAGGCAGGCTTCGGCCACGCTACACCTGAGCTTTAGTTTTGCTGCTGATCGCACAGTGTACCAGATGTTATCAAGTGCTCTGTGCTGGCTCCAGCACTAAATTCTTACATGGGATTATTTCATCATCTCAGAAACACTGTGATAAATACTATTATCACCCCAGTCTCCTGGTGAGAGGTCAAAGTCACACTTCCACTTGTGATGGGACTGGAGTGTGAGTCCAGGCATTCTGCTCCCAGAGCCTATGCAGTCAAGAGCTGTGACATCCTGCCCTGCTCAGACATTGTCAAAGGCAGGCTGGTGGCTGCTGGCACTGACAGTTTGGAACAAGTCCCTGAAGGGCATGGGCTGGAGCTGTGGAATGTGCAGCTACCTCTGGGAGCCAAGGTGACAAAGTGGCAGATCATCCTAGCGAAGTCCTAAAATATTTGGGAGGAAATTGAAGGATAGCTGGAGTTCTGCTGAAGAGCGCCACCAGAAAACAATCATTCTGTCATTGCCACACCAGTCTGTGTCTGGGCAGGTGTCTGAGAACACAGCAGCCACACAGTCAGCTTCCCCACTCACTGCAGAGAAGATGAATGGCTTACACTCCGTAAGCATCATGTAGTTGCCTCTTGGCGTCCAGAGTTGGTGATGAGACATCTGGTTCTCATAATTTTGTTGTTAACGTAATTATTCTCACAGGGTTTTTATTTTAGAATCTCCTCTCAATGCCTCCTGGTTTGAAACTCCCTAGTGAGCGAGCCATGTGCCTCCTCCCTTGTGTGGTGCTCAGAGCCCCTTTCAGTCTGCGCCTTTCTCCAATGCAGGATGCGTTTTCATGCCATTTGTTTTGACGTCTTTCTTTCTTTTCCAGAATCCATAACTTGCTCATGGAACCTCTGTGAATTAGCCCATTAGGGATTTTGGGCTTTTTCTCTCTGAATTTCCCATCTTATTGTCATTAGGGTTTATAGCCTGGGAAATCTCTTTGATTTTAACTTGTAACATTCTTTTTTAAAATTATCAATACATAATAATTGTACATTTTATTGAAGTACATGTAATATTTGGACACATGTGTACAATGTGTACTGATTAAATCCATGTATTTACGATATATATCATCCCAAATACAGTAGAACCTCTGTAAGTTGACCACCCAAGGGACTGTGACAAGCTGATCCACATACAGGGTGTCAGCCTGGCCTGCTATGCCACTGCGTGTCCATGTGTCCATCTGGTCTATGAAAATTAGGTCAACTTAAGGAAGTGGTCAACTATGGAGGTTGTACTATATCATTTCTTTGCATTCAGAACATTGAAAATCTTCTCTTTTAGTTATCTGGAAAAACACAGTAAATTATTGTTAGCTGCAGTCACCCTCCTGTGATGCTGGACACTGAAACCCACTCCTACCTCCTGCGTGGTTGTCCTTTTGACCAACTTCTCTTTACTCCCCAGCCTGCCCTCCCAGCCTCTGGTAACTGTCATTCTACCTCTTTAAATTCCCACATATGAATGAGAACATGCAAATTTATCTTTCTGTGACAGGCTTATTTCATTTCACATAATGACTGTCAATTCCATCTGTGTTGCCACAAAGGATTTCATTCTTTTTATGACAGAACAATATTTTTATTATAAATATACATCACATTTTCTTTACATTTTCTTTATCTATTCATCCACCAATGGACTCTGAGATTGATTCCATATCTTGGCTATCGTGAAAAGTGTTGCAAGAAACACAAAGGGGGCAGGTGCCCCTTTGATCCATTATCTCCTCCCCTTGGCAGAGATACCAGTAGGGGGATTGTTAGACACGATGGTAATTCTGTTTCTCGTTCTTTGAGAGATCTCCATGTTGTTTCCCATAGTGGCCGTGCTAATCTATATCACCACCAACAGTTATATGAGTTGCCTTTTCTCCACATCCTCGCCACCATTTGTTGCTTTTGCCTTTTTGATAATAGTCATTCTAGTTGGGGTGACACGGCACCTTAGCGTGGTTTGGTTTTGATTTGCATCTTCCTGGTGATTAGGGAAGCTGGGCACTGTTTCATGTATCTATTGGTCATTTATCTGTCTTCTTTTGAAAAATGTCTATTGAGATCCTTTCCCCATTTTTAGTGGGATTATTTGAATCTTTTGCTGTTGAATTCTTTGTATATTATGGATATTAGTCCCTTGATGGATGAATAGTTTGCAAATATTTTCTCCCATTATAAAGATTGTATCACAATTATGTTGGTTGTTGCCTTTTATGTTCAGAAGCTTTTTAGTTGAAAATAGTCCTGTTTGTCTATTTTGTTGTTGTTGCCTCTGTTTTTGAGATCTTAGCCACAAAATCTGTGCCTAGATCCATATCCTGAAGCATCTCCCCAGTGTTTTCTACTTGTAGCTTTATGGTTTTAGGTCTTACATTTAAGCATTTAATCAATTTTGAGATTTTTTTAATACATAGTAAGAAATAGGTGTCTATGTTCATTCCTTTGCATATGGATATCCAGTTTTCCAACACCATCTAGTGAAGAGACTGACCTTTGCCCAGTGTATCTTCTTGGTACCTTTATCAAAAATTGGTTGGCTATAAATATGTGAGTTTGTTTCTGGTTTATTTACTTTGTTTCACTGGTTTATGAGACAGTTTTTTATACCAAAAGCATGCTATTTGGTTACTGTAGCTTTGTAGTATATCTCAAAGTCAAGCGATATGATGCCTCTAGTTTTGTTCTTTTTGCTCAGTATTACCTTTGCTATTAGAGCCTTGTAGTTCTGTATAAATTTGGGGCTTCTTTTTTTCTTTTTTTTTAACTTATTGTTGGGGATTCAATGAGGGTACAAGAAAACAGGTTATACTGATTGTATTTGTTAGGTAAAGACCCAACCCTCTTACAATCGTGTATTGCCCCCTAAAGGTGTGGCACACACCAAGACCCCACCCCCTCACTCCTTCCCTCTCTCTGCTCTTCCTTTCCCCACCTCACCATGTCATTAATTGTCATTAATTGTCCTCATATCAAAATCGAGTACATAGGATTCATGCTTCTCCATTCTTGTGATGCTTTACTAAGAATAATGTGGTCTACTTCCATGCAGGTTAATATAAAGGCTATAAAGTCTCCATTTTTTTAATGGCTCAATAGTATTCCATAGAGTACATATACCACAGCTTTTTGATCCATTCCTGGGTTGGTGGGCATTTAGGCTGTTCCCACAATTTGGCAATAGTAAATTGAGCTGCAATAAACAGTTTAGTGCAAGTGTCCTTATGAAAAAAGGATTTTTTTCCTTGGGGTAGATGCCCAGTAATGTGATTGCAGGATCAAATGGGAGGTCTAGTTTGAGTTCTTTGAGGGTTCTCCATACTTCCTTCCAGAAAGATTGTATTAGTTTGCAGTCCCACCAGCAGTGTAAAAGTGTTCCCTTCTCTCCACATCCATGCCAGCATCTGCAGTTTTGAGACTTTTTTTTTTAATCAAATGGCAACTGTGTACATTGATGCACTTGGGGGGTACAGTGTGGTGTTTTCACACACAATCTGAGACACTTCCATCAAACTGGTTAACATAGCCTTCATGTAACTTTCTTAGTTATTGTGTTAAAACGTTCATATTCTACTCATAGAAGGATTCACTTATGCCCTTGTAAGATGAACCACAGAAGTGAACCCTCGAATCCCTCTCCCTCCACCCACTGCCCCCTCCCTGCATCCTTAGGTTGTTATTAGGTTATAGCTTTCATATAAAAAGGTTTAAATTAATTTCATAATAGGGGTGTGTACATTGGATACTTTTTCTTCCATTCCTGTGATACTTTGCTAAGAAGAACATTTTCCAGCTCCATCCATGTTAACATGAAGGACGTAAACTCTCTATCTTTCTTTCTGGCTGCATAGGATTCCATTGTGTACATATACCACTGTTTGTTGATCCAATCTTGGATAAATTGGCACTTGGGCTTCTTCCATGACCTGGAAATTATGAATTGGGCTGCAATAAACATTCTGATACGAATACC
>CAUYQV010044824.1:0-53055 GCA_963574575.1 Galagoides demidoff | reverse complement strand
GTCTGAGAGACAGTTACAAAATGTTTTCGTTGTTGCCAATGCCAAAAAATGCCATTGTTCATTAAGTCCAAACAATGGTAGTTGAATTCTAACAACTGATCAACAATGCGAACTTTGATAAGCAGTTCTTGATAATCAGTTCTCAACAATTATTTGTTATTATTAATGTTTAACATTATAAAATTAACAAAAATAATATAAAACTCATATCCTGGCGAAATAGCCACATGGCAGACGAAAACTATCTATTCCCTTCCGGTTCTCCCACCATTCCCTAGCTTGTTGTGCATTCTTTTCAAAAATTGGGATTTTTTAAAATGCCATGGGACGTGGGACAATTGTTAAAAATCAGGACTGTCCTGCCAAAAGCGGAACGTCTGGTCACCTTAAGAGAAGTAGCAGGAAGTTTAACAGAATCCATATTGTCTGGTTTTCATGTAACAATTTTTTCCCCAAATACACAGTATAGATTCATGTTCGTCTGGCTTTCTGTCTGAGGTCAAACAAAAAACTTCCAGCTACCAATGGTACTCTTGACTTCAACTCTAATATTTGTCTTTTTAGACTCCAGACAGTACTCCAAGTATACATATCATCCTTTTCCCCAAAACATCAACAAATCAAATGTTTTTTCCATGCAATTCTTGATTTCCAGATATAACAGCATGAAGCCCAAAGAATCTTCAAATGAGTTTAAATTTTCAGAAAAATTTCACACCTTAAAGAAAGAATAGAAATATGCTGGTGATAATAAATAATCCAGGTTGTTTGATGATGATCATGATTGTTAAATATGGTACAAATCCACAGGAACACATAAACACATATATAATTTTCTTAAAGATTTTGCCCTTAGAAAAAAGTATCCAGGATATATCCAGCAGTTATAAAGTAATATTTAGCTTTAAATATTCAAATTCATTTTATGTAAATTATAAAACCAAGTTCCTGAGTCAGTTTACCAATCTTATTTATTTTTGAAGGTTTCAAATGTACTTTATTTCAATAATACCATATTTTAATGGGTACACAGTGCTTTTACTTGGCATCAGTTGTGAGTTGGTTCTGAAACAATTCAGTATTACACCGGCTGGGATGTCTACTGATCTCTCCATTCCTTTGGGGTGACTCTGCCAACAGGGGACAGGCTCTATTCTATTCCAATTTGTGTCACTGCATACGTCCATACAGCAATACAGAAAGTGGTTCCACTAGCTAATACAGCATTACCATATTTATTATGAAAATCAGATGTTCATTTCTGGTGGCTCGCCCTTGCCATTGTTTGCTGAATGTATCGAACTTGGAGACCACTTAGTGCATTCTTGGCCAAGAAAAACATCATGAAGTTGAAAATGGAACTGTAGCAATTCCAGGTGCTGGTTCCATGGAAATTGACTTCATATCTACCAATCTTATTTTTAATTAAAACCATAGAAAAGGCCAGGTGCAGTGGCTTATGCCTATAATCCTAGCACCCTGGGAGGCCAAGGCAGGTGGATTGCCTGAGCTCAGGAGTTCAAGATCAGCCTGAGCAAAAAGTGAGACCTCGTCTCTACTAAAATTACACAAACTGAGGCAAGAGGATAGCTTGAGCCCAAGAGTTGAAGGTTACTGTGAGCTATGATGCCACAGCACTCTACCCAGGGTGACAGCTTGAGACTCTGTCTCAAAAGAAAAAACATAGAAAAGCTCAACAATTGCTTGTAAGGAAATTTTTGCTAATTAATAATTAAATTTTCTTAAATATTTAAAATAATTCAAGCAGTTTCTTTTATAAATTTAATATGTTCCATTTTCTTTATAAGCATTTCAACTGTCCAAGTAGCTATTAGGAAGAATAGCTTTTTGAAGAATTTAAGCACATTTCATGAGTTACTAATAAATATTGTATCAAGTTATCTACAATATTCTAATACCATATATAAAATATTACCGTGATTTCTACTTAATAATTCTAAATCAATTAATTCATTACATATCTTAAAGTTGAATTGACAAGGCCAATTTTCCTACCTGAACACTAACCTCTCTCAAATACTTCAAATATATAAAATATCAAATATTCAAATTACTTAAATTAAAAACACATTAATATTATAGTTCTGAGTCTCGTCACTCTACTTTTTTAAATTTTCCAATATTTAAAAGATCCTTATGCAGTAAGGATTTAATATTGGCACCCAAGAAGGCATGCCAACATGTTTGGTATTCCATCCTGGGGATTGTTTTTAAACCAGATAAGGTTGTATGAATGACTTGTCATATTTGTCAATATTTTAACTAGTGCATTTTGGGGCTACTACTGGGGCATACTACTATTTTATCTCAGTTCCAGTTAAACACTATTGAATTAATCATTCTTCACACTAAAATCCGTGACCCACATCCTGGCTGCTATTCCGTGTGATAAAATTTCACTTTTCTTTACTCCCACGATATTAACATATATTTTTTGTCATCTTATAGAACGTGATGAAGTTTTTCCTTCTTCTCATATTTTACCAGTCTTTTAGGGACACAAAATTTAACAATACACTATAAAGTTTAATTGAATTCTGGATGGCTCTCATGACTTATTTTGATTGTGAGTTCATAAATTCCATGCTCATTCTATTGACTGTGATAACAATAATAAATAGTAATATACTTTCTTCCATGTGCCAGGAGACATTACTCTAAGACCTTTATTACTCTTTTAATCATATTTAATCTAGCATTTAGAGATTTAATGTTATCTACCATTTTATAGGTAAAGACTCTGGATCAAGGTGGTTAGTAATTTATTCAACATTATATAACTATTAAGAGGTAAAGCAAGATAGCAAGCAGGAGTGTCTGGCATCAGGACTGTCTGGCATCAGAGCGTGCTTTTAACAGTATATATTGGTCTGGGAACCAAGGCTTCAAATTGTAAATGGTGCTTCTGTCTGTTATGACTAATGGCCTCCTCAAAAAATTTTGTTTTCCATTTCCACCAAGAGCCTGATGGGTTAATAGTCCTGGTTTCATTGTGTGCTTTTTCTGTGTTTGAAAGTTTGTCACGTGTTTTAGATGAATTGTTCACAATTTTTATAACAGCACTGAAAACTGCCAACTTCTATTCCTACCAGCAACACAGGGAACTGGTTTTCTATCTCCCTTAGAAGAAGAAAAACGTGACTCTGTCTTAGCCTTGGCAGTACTACCAAAAAAAAAAAAAAAAATAGGGCAACCTGTAGACCTTTGATGCACTATGACAACAGTCAAAATTACAGCAAAGTTAGAAATCTGATGAAAGGATATTTGAACTGAAATGTCTAAATTGCCATGACTAGCAGAAAAATACAGATTAGTGGTTAATATTTCAAAATATCAAAGTTACTAAAGTTGGGTTTGTGTTCCCTGGAGAATTAAAAAAAAAAAAAAAACTTTATTCTTCTTAAAGGGCTGGTACTAACTCAAGGTAAATAAATTGTCATTTGCAATGAAAATGAGGGTTTTGGATGTTGTTTGAGGACAAAAATGCAGTCCCTTTAAATGCATCTCTTTAAAATAACTTCATCACAAGGATCATATGGGCAATTAACTGAGTTTCGAGGACATTCTTTTAGAGAACAAAATGACAGGAATGACATATTGCAGATGCACGGATAGTAAAAACATTCATGGAAACAAATTATCCATCGATAATTCAATTACCTGTTGCTTGTAGATCTCCAGTCTGTTAATTACCTTGATTTATTTTGAATCAGCTTTCAGCCACTGTGATTTGTCACAGTCCATTCAAGTCTCCGCCGTAATTCAACACTTTTTTACTTTTCAGTATTTTTTTTTTTTTGTTAATGTGAAGAAAACAGCCTATCATTTGTTCACTGTTTTGATTTGCAGGGTGTTCCATGCCTGGTAAACTGTTCTGGATTAGTATTATTTCCCTCTTATATGAAAACATGGTCAATCCTAGCCTCAAATAGAACAGCAGTTACTGAATATATTAAACCAGTATTGACATTGTTTATGGAATGTCATAACTGTAGATAGTGCTTTATAGAACACATAAAGACATAATCCATCTCATATCATCTTAGTATCCGTTTCCACCCCAGTTCATATCACCCTGCTATTTCCCTACATCGGTGAGATATGATTATATATTCATGACATGACACTAAGATAGTGCAGAGAAAATGGAAAGGACTGAGCCAATTTTTTTTTTTATTCACTCACACTATTTTTGCCGTGGTTGTATAGGCTATAATTTTCACTATCCTCCTAGGGTAGCCAAAAAAGACACCATAAGAATCCTGAAAACATCTCTGCAGTAAACCTAATAGATCTATATGGCTGGAATAAATAGTCAGTGCCGTGCTCCTAAATATAAATGATATTGAAAGGAATACACTCTTCTCCGTAAACAAGTACAAAACAGCTACATAAAACTGTAGTTCATTTTCTCATCAAATATATGCCTCTTGGCATGTCACAACTTTCCAGTACTGATGTCCATGTTGTGTGGTTCCAATCTCCAAAAGGGAGACAGATGAATCAAACGTAATGAGCATGTTCAAAGCTGCCCCAATTAATCATGGTTCTGCCAGGGACGTATATAGTACATGGAATTAATTTGGTATAAGCATGGTAACTAAATTCAGCTCATCATTTGAGAGCATACAGGCATCATAAAGGTAAGGGGACACAGGTGTCTTCTCGACTACACCATTGGCATCTTTTCAGCCTTAGAGCCTCTGCCCAGGCTGTTGACTTTGTCCAAGTTGCCAATGCCTTTGTGTGTATGCAACCACTCTCATTGGTGACCACGTAGCCTCTCTTCTGGGAAACCCTCCCTGCTTCTTTACTTTCTGTGCTGACATGGCAGTTTATTCCAGAAACCATAACCATCACAGCAGAAAGAGCTTCTGGTTTTATGAGCATTGTATTTACTTTTTTTAGTTTGGATTAAAGTTCTACTGTTTGCACATGTAAGGTAAAGTCCATGTTGCTGTTGAGTCTTTCACCAGATAATGTGTCCTATACCACCTGTTCATAGTACCCATGGGGTGAAAAGTTTTGGTTTTGGTTTTAGGGTTTTTCCTGGGTTTGTTTGTTTGTTTTGGTTTGGGTTTTTTGAGACAGAGTCTCACTCTGTAGCCCTGAGTAGAGTGCAGTGGTATTGTAGCTCACAGCAACCTCATAATCCTGGGGTCAAGCAATCCTCCTGCTTCAGCCTCCTGAGTAGCTAGCGGGGACTACAGGCACCCTCTGCACCACCCAGCTAATTTTTCCGTTTCGGTAGATACAGGGTCTCGTTCTTGCTTATGCTTGTTCTCACATACCTGAGCACAAGGAATCCTCCTACCTTCGCCTTTCAGAGTGCTAGGATTACAGGCATGAGCCACTGTGCCCAGCCTAGGCGGGAATTTTTAATTAAAAACCTGAAATAGCCAGAATGGACCAAATAAGCAGAATTCAATATATGTTGTCCACAAATGACAAAATTTAAATATAAACCACAAAGATGTTGAAAGTAAACGAATGGCAAGATAAAACATGAAAAGAGGAAGGATAGGAAGAACCAGCTAGGTGAAACAGGCAAATTATTTTATCTCCTTGTGCCTCAGGCTTTATGTCTGTAGAATTTGGATAATAATAATAATATTACCTAACTCACAGGGTTGTTGTGAGACTTAAATAGCTAAACATTTAAAATGTTCACATCAGATTCATAGTTCTAAAAAAAAAATGGTTAGGTATTTTTATCATTAGCTATAATACAGGGCTATGAATATCATAAGACTTATGGGAACAAAAAAGATGATCTACCTTTCTAAATAAACATAAATATACATATAGTCCTTCATTCTCGACAAGAACAAAATGTCATAGATGTTATTTAATTTATTGACAAAGATAGTGATGGTAAGGGAAGTTAATATTTTTATAGGTTACACAATATATTTAAATGCAAGTTAGTCTTATTTCAAATTCCATACTCCGCCCTTTCAATTTTATTGTCTTAAAATAATTGCTAGTATGATTGTTATTTATATTCTGTTTACAGCATTGTTTTTTGATTCAATTAGTATGCTTAACCTGAATTTTTAAAAATTGAAAAAGAAAGGAATAATGAGGCAAGTCATAACAGATGAAGTTCTTAATCTAGCACTAGTTCCTTATCTGTGATTTACAGGTCTCTGTTTAAACAAAACAGCTTAGGGTGAACAACATGCCACAATGCTAAACTCAGTAGAAGTTAGAAATATTTACTTCCTGAGAATACTGTTTCCAGAATACATTAAAGGATAGTAATAAAGCATGAATGTAGTTTAGCATCTGGTTACCACTAAAAACGTCCATCTCCCAAGTTCTATCCAATTGTGCCACTTGAGCCTTTCATGGTCCCACGTTGAGAATTGAGACTTGTAATATATTATGCAAAACCTCTAGTTCTAGCCTTGAAGTATAAATTGAGGACAGAAAGGTACCAACTTTGGTCCAATAAAAATATGACAAGTTCACTAAGATCTCAGGGGGGCTGTCAGCTCTAAAGATCACACTGGGAAGTTTTTCTCTAATTTTCTTTCATGTATAGACAGATTTTCTTTCTTTCCTCAAGTGTAATGTTTTAAATCTTCAGAAATACTTCTACATTCTAAGAAAAGACTATTTCTACTAGTAGGAAGGCCAATTAAAGTTAGTTCTTTAATGGGTGGCACCTGTGGCTCAGTGAGTAGGGCACTGGCCCCATATATGGAGGGTGGTAGGTTCAAACTCGGCCCCGGCCAAACTGCAACAAAAAAAATAGCCCGGCATTGTG
This sequence comes from Galagoides demidoff, assembly GCA_963574575.1. Taxonomy (NCBI): domain Eukaryota; kingdom Metazoa; phylum Chordata; class Mammalia; order Primates; family Galagidae; genus Galagoides; species Galagoides demidoff. The sequence goes on along the minus strand of CAUYQV010044824.1, from coordinate 46,262 downwards.
GCAGGTGCCTGTAGTCCCAGCTACTCGGGAGGCTGACACAAGAAAATTACCTAAACCCAGGAGTTGGAGGTTGCTGTAAGCTGTGATAGCACAGCACTCTACTGAGGGCAACAAAGTGAGACTCTGCTCTTAAAAAAAAATAGTTAGTTATTAGATATTTGACCTGCCATGGCATGTAGAGATCAGTTAAATTTTGTATGATACGAAATTTTGACACAGAATTGTTTCCCCTGATGTATGCCATCACCAATGCTTCCAGCACTTAGTCTAAAATGAATTTTTCAGGTGCCCTAAAGTTCATTCAGGTATCAAAATAAATTTTAAAAAAAAGTGTTTGGAATCAATAACATAACAAAGGTGCACTTCACTGCAATTTCTTCTTTTCCCTATGCATGGCTACTCTGGGGCAACTTTTGGGACACCTGTATTTCTTGGCTTAATGAGAACATAGATGAGTAAACCCAGCACCTTCATAGTTTATTATTTATTTACTTATTTTTTATTGGCAAGAACATTTAAAATGTTATCCATCCTCAGCAAACACTTAAGTGTAAAATACAGTATTATTAACTATAGACACCATGCCGGACAGCAGATCTCTGGAATTAATTCATCTTGCATAACTGAAGCTTTCTCCTATACTTGGGGAAATGGGGGGTGGTTACTCCTCATATTCTTTTTAGGACCTCTTTATGATGTCCTAAAAGTCATAAGCTCTTTGGAATCAAAGAGCTGGAAGGAGCCTTTTACTACCTACTTGATACTTGAGGACTTAATGAAGTCCTCCAGTGAGCTCTACTTTCCTCTTAGTCAAACTTTGTTGTAGCTCTTGGAAGTGTTCCATGAGTTGATGAGCACAATTTTGAAGCAAAACTTTTTTCCCCTTTAACTATTTTTAATATGACAGATAAAATTGTATGTTTCTATGTGATAAGCTGATGTGTCGAAGCGTATATACTTTGTGGGATGACTAAGTGTGGCTACTTAACATAGGCATTATTTCATATCGTTACGTTTTTGCGGTGATAACCCTGAATATGCACTACCATATATTGTCATTAACAATATTCTCCATGTTGCACAGTAGATCTCTGTAACTTATTCTTTTTATGAGACTAATATTTTGGATCCTTTGAGCATCTTCCTAAACACCCCCTTCCACTTCAGCCCATTGTACCGTCTAGTTTATGAGATTCTGCATATACAAGGGAGTGAGATCCCGCAGTATTTGCTTTTCTGTGTTTGGCTGATTTTGCTTAACAGAAAGCCTCCAGGTTGGCTCGTGGGCACTTAGCTTAATTCCAAAATAAACACAATGGCACAGATTTCTCTTCAACACACTGATTTGATTTCCTTGGATAGATACCCCTAGCAGGGGGACCTCAGGATCACAGGGTAGTTCTCTTTTCAAAAATTTGAGAAACTCCCATACTGTTTTCCACTCTCTCCAACAGTGTACGAGGACTCCCTTGCCTCCACATTTATGCCAACACTTGTTATCTTTTGTCTCTTTATCATAGCCATTTTGACAGGTGTGATTTGATGTCTCATTGTGATTTGAATTTGCATGTCCCTCCTGATGAGTGGTGTTGAGCCTGTTTCCATACACCTGTTGACCATGTGTGTGTTTCCTTTTGAGAACTATCCGTTCAAGTCCTTTCCCCATTTTAAAATCTGTTTTTTTGTTTTCTTGCTATTGTTTGAATTCCTTACATATTTTGGACATTAAGTTTTTCTTAGATGCATAATTTACGATTCTTTTTCCATTCCGTAGATTGTCTCTTCACTATGTTGATGTTTACTTTGTTATACACAAACTTTTCATTTTGATGTGATTCCATTTGTCTATTTTTGCATTTGGTGCCCACGCCATGGAGGTCATACCTAAAATCATTGCCAAGAATGTCTTTGGGCTTTTCCCTTACAGACATACAAGTGTTTACTCCACCATGAGTTGATTTTAAGTGTCTAATAAGTGTCTAATTTTACTCTTTTGCATATGAATATCCAAGTTTCCTAACAACGTTTATTGAAGAGACCACGCTTTCTTATATGTTCTTGGCACTTTTGTCCAATATCAATTGGCTGTACATGTATGGACATATTTCTGGACTCTGTTTAATGTGATCTTTTATAATTTTTTTTTTTTACTTCAACCGCCTGCTGATATTTTTTTTATTTCAAATTAATATGAGGGGACAAATTTTTAGGTTGAATTGTTTCCAATTCTAAGGTGAAGTCCAAATTATAGTTGAGCCCTTCACTCGGGGGCATGGTGAATGTCACATTGTGCACATTAGCTGAGATCCCACCAAACAGCCATCTGCCCATGTTTGTATGTTACCATTTGTGTCAGTGTGCACTTGTTTATACATAGATTGCATATTAGTATTGAGTACACTGAATTTTTTTTTTTTTTTTTGCCATTCCTAAGATACGCTACTAAGAAGAATGTGTTTCAACTCCATCCAGGTAAACATAATAGACGTAAATTCTCCATCTTTCCTTATGGCTGAATAGCACTCCATTGCTTTGAATATGTTGAACTCTCCTTGCATCTCTGAGATGACTCCTACTTCATCACGGTGAATGATTTTTTTGTAATGTGCAGTTCAATCTGATCTGCTACTATTTTGTTAAGGAATTTTTCATGTAAGATCATCAGGAATATTGGCTTGTATTTTTCTTTTTTTGTTTGTGTCCTTTTCTGGTTTTGGTATCAGGTTAGTAGAGACCTTGTGAAATGAAGTGGGAATTATTCCTTCCTCTTCAATTTTGTGAAAGAGTTTGTTTGTCTGTGTGAGAAAGAGTCTTATTCTGTTATCCTGGGTAGAGTGCTGTCATGTTGTAATTCACACCAACCTCAAACTCTTGGTCTCAAGTAAAACTCTTGCCTCAGCCTCCTGAGTAGCTGAGTCTACAGGTACCAGCCACAATGTATGGCTAATTTTTAGTAGACATTGGCCTTGCTCTTGATTAGGCTGGTCTCAAACTCCTGAGCTCAAAGAATCTACCTGCTTCAGCCTCTCAGAGTGCTAGGATTACAGGCATGTGCCACCATGCCTTGCTGGTATTAGATCTTTAAATGCTTGGTGGAAACTCAGCAGGGAAGCTGTCAGGTCTTGGGCTTTTATCTCAGAGATTTTTATTACAGATTTAGTGCCCTTACTCATCACTGATCTGTTCAGATTTTTTATTTCTTCACAATTCCAACCTGGTAGGTTCTGTGTGTTAAGAAATTTGTCTATTTCTTCCATGTTATCCAACTTGTTGACATTATGGTTCTAAATGCTCCTTATAGTATATTCCAAACTTGTGTAAATACTGAGCACCTAGTGATAGTACTCCTACTACATGATGTTCAACTCACAGGGCAGGACTCTCCATAATGTCATTTTTCTTTTTTTTTTTTTTTTTTGAGACAGAGCCTCAAGCTATCCCCCTGGGTAGAGTGCCATGGCATCACAGCTCATAGCAACCTCCAACTCCTGGGCTCAAGTGAGTCTCCTGCCTCCGCCTCCCAAGCAGCTGGGATCACAGGCACCCGCCACAATGCCTGGCCATTTTTTGGTTGCAGCCATCATTGTTGTTCGGTGGGCCCGGGCTGGGGATTTGAACCCACCACCTTAGGTGTACGTTGCTGGCGCCTTAGCCGATTGAGCCATAGGCACCGAGCCGTCATTTTTCTTTGAATAGTATCCTAACATGCTCTGTTGAGTCAATTGTCAAGCTAGTACTTAATGCTAAACAATTAGTTACACAGTCAAGTGAAATACAATCCAAGAACAAAGCTCTCACTTTCAAGTATAACAAATTATCCCTACTGATGTTACTACCCCTACCTCTCCCTCCTTAAATTGCTTTGATAAATTTATTTTCTGATAATTGGCTAATATGCAACCTTCACGGGGGAAGCTAAGCAATGCACATTTTCCTGATTTATTTTTGTGCAAGTATTAGGCTAGAATGGGCAATTTTCTAATATTTTAACTCGACTACTAAAGTAGATCGCAATTTATAATTAAATTTTAGCTATAAAACGATAATATAAATCCAAGTGAAGCACTATAGAATAAGACATTGTTAATTGATAAATTTATAAATCATTTATACTTAGGTAAATTGAGGTAAATCAGATGCTGACAACGTGTGCTGTCTTTTCTTGCCCACCCCCACAAAAAACCCACTACATCTAGTTCACGTCTACTGAGTCTTTGACTAATGTGTCACTGCATTTCACATTGTCTTTATCTCTGTAATTCATATGAAATTCCATTTATAGCAGAACAATAGTGGGCACATTTTACCTCTAATTAAGATTACTCATCAGTTCTACTGTGCTTTTTAATTCATCACTGCTTACCCTAATATATCCCATTTAATGCCAGGAATTATGCCATCAGAACCATTGAAATAATTTAGTCTTCTTAAAAAAGAGAAATCAGGAGAACATTTAAAAATGTGTGGAACCTTGCATGTGCGTTTAATAATACACAGGTATAAAAACAAGTGTTCCCCACCTAATATTAACTCCTAATTTATAAAATGATGATGAATAAGTCTTAGAAAATGTGTTTGCCTTTACTTTAAAAGAAAATATCTTATTGATCCAGGCGTACAAGACAGCCTATGAATTCTGATAGTCCAAAATACAGAAATGGAATACTCTATTAAATTTTTTTCCCAACCTGAACTAGTCCCTCTTTTCACACTGAAGCTATAATTTGTTAGAGAATTAGCCTTCAAGTCTTAGTTCAAGAAGAGGTAAAAATGCGAATGGGATCCCTCGGTCTCCTCAGAAGATAATTTAAGTGAACATTCTCTGAATATGGGCTAAGTAAAATGCTTCTTAATTTGGACTAAAATTTTCTGGCACTATTTGGAGGGCAATCCTTAGAAGGCGTTGCCAGCTTATCCCCAACCCGATTTAGCTAACCATTTAGTTTCATTAGCATCCTGGAGTGGCTACTCCAGGTTCTGCTGTTTGTGCATTGGGGAAATTACAATGAGCTTTTCTATGAGTGCTCCTCTGTGGGGGCCTAACATTAAATCAAAAGATAAGCAATTTCATGGAAGCTTGATGTTTGAATACAAGGATGCCCTCTTGCTTGTTTTCAGTGGAGCACTCTCTGTCCTCGTCCCCAAAATATATTTCCAAGATGAGAAACTGCCTCTAAACGTCGACAGAGTTTGGCCCGGTCCCAGAGCTGAAGGAGATACTCTTCAGCACATTAAGTCCCCTGGTGCTTCTGACACTGGCATCAGCTGTGAACCAAAGCAACTTTTAAGATATTTCTAAATAGCAATATTTAGATAGTGAGATAGTGAGATAGCAGCTATAAATATGTTATCGCACTTGTGAGGCAGATAAAACTGTTATTATTCTATGATTGATATAAACAAGCCCCCAGTGATAAAGTTTTTTATTTACTGTAATTCTGGCATAGAACTAAGGACTTTTTGTTACCTCCTTTAAAACTTACAGTTACCTTACATATTAACAGTCTCTCAATAGGTAGGGTTCCACTACTGCCACACTACTATTATGTGGGGAAAGCAGTTGACAGATCCAAAGAATAAAAACTAAAAAATAGCAAGCCTAACAGAATGCTGCAACACTGCAACCCTAAGACCATGAAATTCCTTGCCTTAGTCCAAAGCCCACTTTCAGAACATGCAAATGCATCTTTCTGAGGTCCATCTCCCAAGGATAAATTATAGCCCTGATGGATATGCCCTCAGGCCGGAAATGGTCACAGAACAGTTGTTCAGGGGCTTGTAGATAGAGCTTGGATGGGCACCAGTTTTTATATGTGTGCAACCTAAAGTGTCTAGGGGCAGCAAGCGAGTTGGAAGGGAAAAGAGATATGGGTGGGAGACAGCAGATCAGAGACTAGCTAGTTCTCTTTGTTCAGAACTTTGATGAATTCAAAAATTTTAAATACTAAATTGTGACCTAAATATCCTAAATATGAAGATAAGAGCAAAAAACACATTTCACTTAATGGTATGTTAACTTGCTTTGTCCCTTTTACATATTTATACATATGGTATGTTCTATTCTGTATTTTTTTTTTTTTGTGACTAGAGTCTCACTCTATCCCTCTGGGGGAGAGTGCACTGGCATCATAATAGCTCACAACAACCTTGAACTCCTAGGTTCAAGTGATCCTCCTGCCTCAGCCACCTAAGTAACTGCTACTAAGAGAGGATAGCTGAGAAGGGTGAGGTCTAGGAGAACAGGTCTTCTCCAGGAGACCACAGAATACACCTGCAGGGTACTCTCCATGGTGACACAGCTCTTGGGAAGTTGTAAACTTAACTTCCTGGAACTTGGAAATCTCCAAGTTCTGTGAAATCCTATAGTTCTGTAGGGGCTGGAATAGCATCCCCCTTTTGATGCAAACTGGCCAGTGAGAAGGGTACTTGTGGGGTGGAACTTTTTGACTGTCAATAAAAAGGGAAAGACCAAGCCAGTTGGGGAGCATGGCCATTTGGAATTCTTCTATGCTGTAAGCTCCCGGCTGGTGAATAAAGCCCCTCCTCTTATAAATGTGATATTTGGGTGCTCTTTCTCTCCATTGGGCCTCGTCTTCCTGCAACACAACTACAGGTGCCTGCACAACGCCCAGCTAGTTTTTCTATTTTTAGTAGAGATGGGGTCTTGCTCTTGCTCAGGCTGATCTCCAACTCCGGAGCTCAAGCAATCCACCTGCCTCAGCCTCCCAGAGCGCCAGGATTATAGGAGTAAGCTACCATGCCTGGTCTGGCATGTCTGTTCTTGGTTTTAGTTTGACATTGTCTGGTATGGGAAGAGATATTCATAGCCCCTATGTACAGATGAGAAAACTTGACACTTAGAAAAGTTAAATAATTTGGCTAAGGACACAATTCCAGAAATAGAAACTGTTTAAAAAATACTATGTTGTTCGCTTTCTCATTGTTATAAGCACACACTGCTAATATTTGGGAAAATATTAAACTACATTTCATTGATGTCAAAGCCCGAAACTTTTCAGTGATACCCGCATGATAGAGTTTTAAAAATATAAACTGCAACCTTAGGGTGAGCAGAAATGCTGTCTTTGTTGTTTACCCTGTATACATTTCACAACAGGTAGATGTTTACAAAATCTATAGGTAGAGGTTTACAAGGACATAGTAAGCACTCAATAAACATCTGTTGAAAGAATGGATGAATTTAATAAATCTAAGTTGACATTTATAGTCAAACTTCCATGGCCTCATATATAATGCATGCCTGTAATCCATCGTGGATCTTGTACATTAAAATAGAGAGAGATGTATAACGATGGGTAAAAACTCTGATGATCTCTACCCATTTTGGATATGAGCAAAAAACTTCCTTCTCCACCATCATTATTCTTTCTACAAAGTGATTTGTTTAAAAAAAAAAAAAAAAACTAAAAACTAAAAAGAGGAAGAGTGAGTAGGGGAGAACGAAAAAGAAGGAATAAAAACAAAGAAATAAAAACAATGCTGCCTATTTCAACATAGGCTTCATCTAGGAAAGAAAAAGCTGTGTCCTCAAATATATACAAACAACCTATAAAATCAAAACCCGAATCTATCAATCGATGTAGTCTCCTGCAATGTAATAGCATCTTCCCCTGACATATCTCCCTGAGTGATTCAGCAAAAGCCAAAATTAGCAACTCAATTGATTATGAATTATTCAGGTAAATGGATCGTAAAGAGAGATTTAAGAGTTGAAAGGGAGCCAGGGCTACAAATTGCCAAAGGGATGTGATCTGCTCTGGAGGGTGCATGGCAGCAGCAGGAGCTCACTCAGAGGACAAGCACCTGGAGACAGGAACCATAAACCACGTCAGGAAAATAAATTTAAATCCTGGAAAAGATCAGCATGTCTACAGATAAAAACTTCCACCCACACAGGGGACAAGCCTCTGGAAGGGTCAGATGGAGGGCTAGCTCTATGGCTGGTACCCCCCAAACGGCGAGTGATGAATGCCTCCGGAGCTAGGCTCATTGGAGTGCTGGAGAGGCTGATTTAGTACAGAAAGTTACATCAGTTGTGAAATGAGACTTCACCAGCAGTGCAGCATTAATAATCCTTTGTTTTTATGTAGGAGGACTGTATTATCTTTACTAGGGGCTTAAAAATCCCCTTTAGGATTTCTGTTGCTTAAGTGTCTCTCGCTAACAGGAGCTCGGTTAAATTGCTTCTAAGAACAGAGGAAAGTGGTTGTAAATTGCCGCCTTCCCAATTCCCAGAGCTACTCAGGAATCTTGCACAGTTGAGGGACATTAATATCTCATGCAACCCTACTGCTGTCTTGGAAAATAATAATATTTAAAAAAGAAGAAAAAAAAACTCTGTTCTTTCCCACTACATTGGCTGCACTATTATTTAATCTCAAATAAAAATATTTTCATCTCTCATTTTCTTGATGACCTTGGTACCACGCAGGATAATCACTATCAGTTTTATCTTTAACCTTTGATGACTTCTGGGCTTTTCTGGGACAGTAAATACTTCTGAATGACACCAGAGATTTCATATCCCTACTCCTCTGTCAATAGCAGTCACAGCTCTCTGCAGGCACCCAGTATCCTAATGGGGCGGGCAGGACAGTGACAAACAGTCCTTGACTGTGTAGTTGGATTGGAGGAGAGTTATTGAAAGTCTTAATGAAAGGCCATTGTCTGGGGGGAGGGGGTATGCAAACGCAAAGTAGCAGGAGGCATTCTTGAGATCCAATCTCCCTTGACATTGTCAAGGGACAAATCTCTGCCTGTGTCTAGACTGAACAATTACATAGGCACTGAACATGGGACTTAGACCTCAGAGACACAGATGTTCCATACTGATGGTATTTACCGAAGTAATTGCTCGCTCCTGAATATCCCAGAGGAGCTAACAGTTAATTAAAATACATAAGCTGGCCAGTTACTGTGGCAAGAAGTAAGGAACTTTGAATAACCCAGGAAAAATACATCCAAAGTTCAGAAGCAATTTATTTGCCCATTCATTCCTAACATTCCCTCCGGAGTTTTTTCACGTTGACATAATATCATACTCATTCAGCATTCATGCAACAAATATTTATTAAATGCCAACTGGATGTCAGTCAATGTGCTCGGCACTTGGGAATGAGGGAAGAGAGAGTGCAGTCCCCAAACTCAGACAATTCACAGCCTAAAGAGGAAACATGCCCAGTGGTGAAGTGAAGAAAGACATATTGTAAACCTCAAGAAAAAGGTTTATTACCCTGCCCAGAATACCTGATGCACTGAAGTCTTGAGTGATGAATAGGATGGAAGAGTCGAGGGCACTTTGGCAGAAAGAATAACTTAGGAAGATGCAGAAAGTAGGGTATTTAGAAAAGAAGTTTAGAATCAGTCAAATACAGAATTAAAAACAGAAAAAAAGACACTCGAGAAATAAATTGGGTCAGATTTTTAAAGGAACTTATATTTTAAAAGAAGGAATGTAGTTCTTATACTCCTGATAATGGGAAGCCATTGGAATTGTAAAACTAGCAGAAAATTTGTATTGCAGACATCACTTAGGCGGGACAGGACCAGCTGTGCTGCTCTGGGCTTTGTCTATCATAGAACTTTGCCATCACAAACATGAAGTTTTTAAAGTCACTATAAAACAGGAGAAAAAGATAAGAGGACAAGACTGAATATGTTTTAAAGATCAGCTTTATATCACATCTGGACACATTCCATTGGCCAGAACTGATTCTTTCAACCTTGACCTAACTATCCATGTGCCTAGAAAGAGGAAATGGTGGTTGGGCACAGGGTGTTGTCTCACCCCTGAACATGGAAATGGACTGGGGATGATTATTACAAGAAGGGAAAGATATGAGGAGACTGGTAGGCTTTCAAGGAGATAGTAAACACTCCAATTAGGACATTAGGAACGGAGAGGTGGATAGAATTGAGAGATATTTAAGAGAGAAAAAATGGTAATATTTAGCAACGAATTTCTAATGAATGATAAGAAACAAAAAAATATTTAGGATGGACTCTGAGACTTCTAGCTGGGGAAAAGCAGGTGAACGACTGTTGACATTGACCAAGATGAAGAATAGGAAAGGAATAGTTTGAGCAAGTTTGTGGAGACACCCAGATCATATGATGAGAGGGACATGGGATGTGCCAAATTGAATATCTGTGTTACAAATTTGTAGAATATATCCATGAGAAGTGAAAAATCAAGCTGAAAACTTAAGAAAAATATCAAAACTAACAATTAATTTGGATTAGACTCCTTAGAAATCACTGCAATCGTTTTGTTTTACAAATGCAGAAACTGAGGCCGGAGCACGTAAGCAGTTGGTGAAGCAGTGCTCCTAGTAGCAGAGCTCAGAAGGAACTTAGTGTAATTAACTTCTCTGTACCAATATCCTTTTCATTACCTAGGCACCATTATTTATTTAGCAATAGTAATACTTATTAATCAAAAGACATTTTGATTAGCTACAATGCAACCGAATGTCTCGCAGAATAAACATTTTATAATTAGAGAATATAATCTTCTGGCATTTTGTTGGTGTTATTTTTGTTAGAACAGGTAACAGACAAATGATACGGCAGAGATCAGCTAGCTATTTGCTGAACTAGTTCTATCTTACTCCTGGAAAAACAGTTGAAGTACATTTCCAAATTCCCCTTTGCAGTTAGATGCAGTCAGGTGTATTCCTCTGCTAGGGCAGCTGTAACCAAGTACCACAAGGGGGGTGACTTAAATGACAGACATTTATTGACACGGTTCTACAGGCTGTAAGTCCAAAGTCAAGATGTTGGCAGAGTTGGCTCCTTCTGAGGGTCGTGAGGGGCGGATCTGCCCCAAGCCTTCCTCTTCAGCTGGTAGGTGATCATCCTCCATGTCTCTTCAGATTCTTGTCCTCTGTATTTGGCTCTGGGTTCAAAGTGCAACTTGTTTAAAAGGACACCAATCATATTGGAGTAGAGTTATAAAAGGTCACATTCTGAGATAATGGAAGTTAAGAACTCAGCACATGAATTTGGTGGGAAGAGGGAGTGCCACAGTTCATCCCAGTAAACCAAGTGACTGAATTCTGGATAGTGGACTATATGGAAAAGATTATAAAACATTTTTATCTATAGGCCATTAAAAATCTTCATGGTATAAAGCTCCGGGCTCTTATCCCTTCTGTCATCTTGAGAAAAATGGGCACTGTGACTATGGTAGTCACAAGCTGAAGTGGTGACACCATGGAATGAAAGACAATGGGGGCTGTTGAATCATCCCTGGAAGACCTGACCGCCTGCTAAGTCATATGCCTTCAACATGACACTTCACAGAATAAACATAAACGATGGTTAAGCCATTGTACATACGGAATTTGTTCAACAAGTAGCAAATAGCTTTATGAAACTAATAAAAGTAGTCTTAGGCTGACAACACACAACACATGTATATGTACACACACAGAGAAATACCTAAAAAATGAATAACTTATCTAAAAATGAGGTTCAGAATACATGTATCCCCCTGTTAAGGAGGAAATGGGATTATTTACCTTAATTTGTAAGACATACTGGTTAAGATTCTCAGTAAATTCGCTAATGAAGTGAGTTCTCAAAATTTTTGGAAAAACATCTGTAAACCCCAGCCATGAGGATTCCGAGGGGACCCATCACATTCTCCAGCTATCTGAGGCCTTAGGCTGTATCTTCATCTATACTTCAGCTTTCTTTTTTTTTTTTTTATTGAATGGTAACTATGTACATTAATACACTTCTGGGGTACAGTGTGGGGTTTTCACAAGCAATCCGAAATACTTCCATCAAACTGATCAACACAGCCTTCATGTCATTCTCTCAGTTATAGTTTTAAAACATTCTGATTCTACTCTTAGAGAGTTTCACTTGTACCCCTGTAAGATAGACCTCAAAAATGATGTTCATTGCAGTCCAATTCATAATTGCCAGGTCATGGAAGAAGCCCAAGTGCCCATCGATCCATGAATGGATCAACAAACTGTGGTATATGTACACTATACTTCAGCTTTCAAGATAAATTGGTAGAACTCATGCTACAGGAAGATATTAATGAAATAGTTACAATGTATTTTACGGAACTAATGTTTTTGAAAGTTTTACTATTAAAATCAAATTCTACTAAGCCATTTTAAAATATAAAAGATTTCAGGTTCCCATTAGTTGGCAGTTACAGTAGAATATTACTACTTGTGGTAGAATATCACATCCTACTATTAACTAGCCAAGGTCACCTGAAGTTAAATGAGCCTAGAAAATACAGTCTGGAGAAGTTTTCACCAGATCTGTTGATACTGTGAGTCACAGAAGTTTTTAAATTTGGGTTATAATGCAAAAATTCGGAGATAAATTCTCTTGCACCATTGACGAGCAGCACGGTATTAGCTCCAAGCCATTCCAATTCCATTCAGAGATTTGGCTTCTAAATTCTAATAATCTGCTTCAGTGTGTACTAAATTTAACACCTTGCACATTTAGTAAGACATAATAGCAGTAGGCATTTGTCGCTGACTCATACTTATCAGTTATCACCTGTATTGGTGGAGATAGGGAAGCCGATCCTAGAAATTAATCTGTAGGATGTTAATTCCAAAGACAAAATTAGAACTTGTACTTTAGGAGAAATGTGCCGGGAGAGAACTACATAATTGCTTGGAAAACTGTATTAATAACCAAATGCTCAAATAAGCAGAACAACTTTGTTATTACAGTGTTCTTTGCCAAAATGAGTCTGCTCACACATTTGCCAATTTCGTTTTGCCCAAAAGTTCACTGGGTTCAATTGCTGAGTTGTTTCATTTTACTGGAATCTTTAGGACAGTGCCAAAATAACAAAAATAAATAATTGAAGTCAAACGGGGACCGTTTGGGGACAATTATTTTTCCCCTTGATTTCCTTCTCACCTTTGAAAACACCTGGGTTTAATACATTTCTGTTTGGTGTACATTCTACTCCCCTAGAGTTGATGTCTTTATTCATTTGATCAACACTTATTAAACATTTCCTACGTGGTTATCCTAGCGAAACATTTAGAATACAATTGTGAGTAAATCAGACCAAGTATCTACCTTGTGTAGAGGAAGACAGATAATTAAACAGGAGTAATAATGCAGTTCAATGTGAGAACAGCTTTAAACTCATGACTGGTTTCCGATCTTTTGAGTCTGTGATGGATTCCAGAATCAGAGCGAAACTGCTTTAGATTCCTCATCAGGTAACTTAGCAGTAGTGTCATTATACATACTGCCTGGAAATATTAAAATAAATGTGTTGCTTACGTACAGGCATTTCTATGTCACTTTATAATCATAACTTAGAATAGCAGGCATCGGGGAGTATCAGGAAACCAAATTCAAGTTAAAGTTTTATTAGTTGCATACCTTTGAGGGAAAACTAGATTTTATCTCTCTTACTCTATGATCTTTTCAATGTAGCAGACTTAAAAGGACAGCCGGAAAGTACGTCTTTGGATGTTAATTAAAGAAAATCTTCCTCACTCGATAAGACATTCGGACAATCCTCAGATATTTTCTCATACATCATAAATACATTAACTATTCTTTATACAAAATTGTCTGTTTTCCTCAAATAATTATAGTGTTTATGTCATGCTAATAAGTCATTCAATGGAAAAGAGTTCTTTTGTTGTCCACCTGTATACAGAGAGAGTAAAGACGTAATAAAATCAAAAACAACGGGATAATCACAAGCATCAAGTATTTAATAACAGTAGTTGATTTTCTATTTCCAGTCACCTCGGCAGTAAGTGGTTGCTTACATTTATGTAACATTCACTAATAATAGTCACAAAGTATATTAGAAATCTCACATGACAACCTCTTTTGCATCCCCTCTTAGCTCTGAAGAGAGGCCTCACACATGAAAGCATAAGAAAGGAAATACGGTTAAATCAATTTGTCCTTACATAGCTACTTTTTAAAAATGAAGAATGTGTTCAACATATTAGAGAAACTCATACCACTCCTGCAAAAGCATCTCAGATTATGTTAGGTAAAACATGGCCTCTGGATCAGCATATTTCTAAATGATTCTAAAAGAAGTAACACTGATAATCTACTTGTTTGTAACACATGCAATAAAAGCAGGTACATATTAATCATTGTTCATTCCAGAGCTGAATATAAGGTACTATATAAAGACAAGATTTTAACAGAATTCACCATTTCTAAAACTTAGATTGACTGAGAAATTCAATTGAATCCGTCATGCTCTGTAAGTATGGTAGTGGCAGTGTTTCAATTATATTTTTAAAAATTGAATGACTTAATGACTTAGTTATCTGGGAGAAAAATGATGTTTCCTTGTTTCTTAGGGTTGAACAAGTAGTCACTATCAATTACCGTAATTTAAAAACAAATAAGCTTCTTAATTAAGTTTAGTACTATGGTATTAAAACTCAATTCTATTTCAAGATAAAGTAGATTTGGCTACATAAGTTATCTGATCATTGTTCTACTTCCAAATAAAAATAGAATGAAAAGGGATATATTACGGGCATTTCAACATCATCATGGAGGTATGTGCTGCAATATTAATGCCTCTTTATAAATATCTTTGAGCTGAAATATTATAAAGTGTTGTGGTTAAGCTTCTATACCTATAAAACAAATCATCGGCCATATATTTATCCATTCAGTCTTCTTTTCAAAAATATTGATGGCCCTCCATTTGGGCACCTTTTACAAGTCTTATATTAAGCTCTTCCATGAAGAGAATGCAATAAATTTGCACAAAATCCATGAAAGGTAATATTATCCTCATAAAAATCATTCCTTTATGAGTCCCATATTGGGCGTCCTTCTCTGTCCCTACTCTGAAGTTGTCCGGTGTCTTACTTCATAAATATATACAGAAATTCAATGCCAAAATTAATTAATTACCTGGAAAATAACTCCATGAAGGAGGGCAGCACAGCAAAGTTGACAAAGTTTCTTTGCAGTAGACATAGTTACTCCATTTTAAATTCGCATATGTTCTAATACAAAAATTGATTTTAGTATAAATTTATTAATTTGACACATAAATGTTGAGAACTTACTAATTTCCCTGGTGCAGAGACAAAAGTGGTAGAAAAGATAATTTTCCTTCATACAATGTGTGTATGTGTGTGTATTTAAACAGGAGATGTTGTTGGAAATGGCAGACATCCACATACATGCGTGCATATACAAAGTAATTACTATCATATTGGTTGTAATCCCAAGTAAATCTAATGTTGGATGTTTATAATATTTCTACTATATCCTCTTAGATTTTCATTCTCTCCTATAAATATAATTCATAAATCTCTTCATTTTGAAAGTCTTGAATGTGGGATGAAGCAAAGGTAATATAAAATGAAACGTGCAAGATTCCTGACTGTTTCTTAGGAACAACAAAACTGGTTTTTCTTCCCTTCCACACCCACTTCTAAAAGAAATAATTATGCATTTTAGTAGGAAATAAATGAGAAGAATTTAAATTCTTGATAAAATGATTCCAGAATGAAGCTATCAAAATGCCAATTGCAAGAATAATGACCTTGAATAATGTGCCCTTGGAGAAAGGCCTTTGATCACAACCTACCCTAAAGCTAAGAGGAGTCAGGAGAAGCTGAGGAAAAGGTTTGTGTAGCAAGACATTTGAGGATGCTTTTCTAAATTAGCCATTGGATCTGTTAAAACAAAAGAAATGTGAATCTGTGAAAAAAAAATGATATTTTCTCTAATGAAGATAGATGAATGACTAACAAACATTTGAAAAAAAAAATGGTCATCTTCCCTGATCAACAGAGAAACACAAATCCAAATCACCCTGAGATATCACCTAACCCCAGTGAGAATGGCCCACTTCACAAAGTCTCCAAGCTGCCCATGCTGGAGTGGATGTGGAGAGAAGGGAACATTTTTACACTGCTGATGGGACTGCAAACTAATACAGCCTTTTTGGAAGGAAAAATCTAGAATCCTCAAAGAACTCAAATTAGACCTCTCATTTGATCCTATAATCCTATTACTAAGCATCTACCCAGAAGAAAAAAAATCTTTTTATCATAAGGACATTTGCACTAGAATGTTTATTGCAGCTCAATTTATAATCACCAAAATGTAGAAACAACCTAAATGCCCACCAACCCAGGAATGGATTAACAAGTTGTTGTATATGTATACCATGGAATACTATTCAGCCATTAAAAAAGATGGAGACTTTACATCTTTCGTATTAACCCGGATGGAGTTGGAACACATTCTTCTTAGTAAAGAATCGCAGGAATGGAGAAGCAAGAATCCAATGTACTCAATTCTAATATGAAGCCAGTAGATGAGCTAATACAAGGTGGGAGTAAGGGAAGGAGGGAGCAGGGAGAGGGGAGGAGTGAGGGGTTGGGGGGGGTCACAGTGTATAGCATATCTCTTGGGGACAGGACACAATTATAAGAGGGATTTTACATAACAAATGCAATCTGTATAACCTGGTTCTTTGTACCCTCAATGAATCCCAAACAATAAAAAGGTATAAAAAAATTATAAGAATAATAATGCCCATTTGTATTTTGAAAAGTACTTACTTTAAAAAGTGCTTTTCAAGGTATCCCAGTAACCAAACACTTTATTCAAATAAAATACAAATCCAGTATACACACCGACAATAAGTCAGCTGCTCTGGGGCAGGCTGCCCTATCATGCAGCTTGCAGGGCACCCCTTCCCTCCATCTCTTCCCATTTCAGGAGCTGCTGACTTATCTCTACCCAGTCAGCATCTCCAAACCAGGCAGGTTTTGCAGTTAGACCTATATTTGAATAGTGATTGTTCTCTGTTACCTTTGTCATCTGAATGGAACCATTCCAAATGTTTGATCTCAGTTTTGTCATCTATAAAAGAGAGTTTATGTCACAAACTTGGTGGGAAAATAAAATGAAATACTATATGTATAATGCTAGTCATATAGCAAGGGTCAGTAAGTGATAGCTATTATTATCATTTTTACAAATAGAAGGGGCCTTGTAGTTTGGATTTTGAAGTCCTATGAGAATTTGTGGCAAGATACCCAATTACGAGGCTTCATTTTTTGGTAATGAGAAATAAATGTATTTGCATCTGTAACGATGAACTTAAACCTAAAATGGATGGACAATTCTAAATTTATACATAGACAGTTGTGATTTTGCTTCCATAATTGGCTTTTGCGAGGTGATTGGGGAGCCCTTAAAGAGTGAATCAACTAGAATGAAATGTATAAGCTTGAAATTTTTCGGTAAGTGTATTTTTTCACTTTCATTCTTTTAGTTTATATTTTTAATGAGAGCAAAAGATTTCAAAATATTTGACACATTTCTACTTCCCTGGGCATTCCCTTGGTTGCCTCTGGCTAGTTTTAACCCCTTCCTAATTTGCTCTGGATTAGAAAATGTAAAATTGCATATTTTTACTCTCTGGTATTTGAGAACTAGGTAATTTACATTTTCTGTAAGCCCTCAGTAGCAAGAATATACAAGAAATCCATTAGAATCTCAGGTAACCTGTAAGTCTAATTTGTATGTTCTTCCCTATTCTAGCACATCTGGGATTTTAATGTTCATGCCTGTGATCTTTTAGTTTTGCTATTGAAAACATTTTGATTGGCCCTAAATGGTGTTCAAGGTTTTGTCTGTTTATTTGTTTGTTTGTTTTGAGACAGAGTCTCACCATGTCCCCCTTAGTAGAGTGCCGTGGTGTCACAGCTCATAGCAACCTCAAACTCTTGGGCTTAAGTAATTCTTTTGCCTAAGTCTCCTGAGTAGCTGTGAGTACGGGTATTCACCACAGTGCTGGGCTATGTTTGGTTTACAGTTGTTTAGCAGGCAAAGGTCGGGTTCAAACTGGCCAGCCTCCTCGGATGTGGCCAGTGCCCTACTCAATCAGCTACGGTCGCCAAACCATGTGTTAAAGGATTTCTAAATTTGAATATTTCTAGATCGAACATTTCTTTCTCCCTCAATTCTATTCTTACATATATTTTACACTTGATTCTTCAGCTCCACATCAGTGACTAATGAAGAAACGTCAGTTTGATACTCCTGATAGAAATTGACTTGGGTTAATACAATCAAGATTCTATGTCCCTGAGTGTTACTGCAGACAAAATCTTCAAAAAAAAAAAAATTATCAATTGATTTAGAGGCTACAAGTGGTTTTTGTTGCATGGATGAATTGTATCACACTGAAATCAGGGCTTTTAGTAAACCTGTCACCAGAGTAGTATCATTGCACCCACCGGGGGCGTCACAGACAGCTTTGGATCATGGCCAGGGGCTGTCTAGTACCGGAGAGTGGGCAGTCTCCCTGCCTCTGTTTCCAAAAGTATTTCTGGCACTTCCCAGTCGTGCGGCAGCAGCCTGTCCCCTGGGTCGGGACTCCAGCAACATCGCTGCTCTCCTGTACCTCCCATTTCTTTGCAGTTATCACAGTCCAAGCAGGTGCTGGAGAATGATCGTGTGAAATCTGGTGAGAGAGAGACTGAGAGGCTGCGAATTCCCTGGCTGGACAGAGGTGCCTGACCTCGTGCTGGGACACAGCACCCGGGGAGGTGAGCAAACCCTGCCCGGGCCTGCAGCCTGGTGCTCTGTTTCCAAGAAGCTCTCAGTTCACCCATGACAGCCCCGCCTGAAGTTGTCAGGGCAGAAGGGCTTTCCCACAGATCAGGAGCTGGCAGCCTGCCACAGGTGTGAGGGAGGAACGGAGAACACTCTCATCTGTCCTTTCTGCTGGGCTCCGAATCCCTCAGGGGTCATCACACTGCTGACATTTCTCTCCTTCTTATTGTGCTCAGCCACTGACTCCCATGCGCTCTCTGGTAAGAGTAGGCTCCTTTCTGCAGTATTCCACCTAGGTGAAGCTTTCTCACCTAAACTGCCACTATTTGGGACAATCTGGTCACCAATGTTTCTAGTCGGCCATCTTACCCCCTCAACGGCACACCCATTCTTTTTACCCAATTTTTTCTTTCCAGTACCCTTTTACAGTTACCAATTGGGCCTGTCATCAAAATATTTCCTGGAAAACATACATGTTTACAGCTACAAGTCTGTTCTTTGAAAATAAGGCTCGTGCGATGTTTTAGCTAAGACTGAGGCAGTATACAGATACCATGTGTCACAAGATTAGAAATCTTCTTTGACATTTGATTTTGTTGTTGTTGTTTTTCCTCCCAGAGATGATTTCTGTGCTTGTTTAAACCTCTCTTTTTATACTGTACGTCTTTGGTTCTGTTCTTTTCATTATGTGGCTATGCACATAGGTATTTATTATTTAGTCACTGGAAGTTTGATCTTGAATGTGTTACTACAGCCTTAGATTACTGTTCACAGTATGACTACAAAAGTTGATAAAATATGTTTTATGATTACGACTTTACAGATAAGAATATTTCTTGAAACCTAAATATATGTAATAATTTTGACATTGTAGTCTTAGTTTTCATTTCTTTTCTTTTTATTTTGAAACTTTATCATTTTGTGATACGTATATACCCTGCACTGAAGGAACATCTGTTGAAATCTATCAAATCGAAGCAGAAAAATCTATATGGAACCTGTCTTTGAATCCAAATTAGTTTATCTTTTACCACTAACAAACTATAAATCCTATTCAGAGGACTCAGGATAAGATAAATTTGACAAAGATTGCTGCTTCAGCACCAATAATATTTATTGGTTGCGAATACATTTTGAGTTATGCAAGTCAGTAAAGCTTCCTCCCATGTGACACAGTTGCTGTAAGAAAGTCGCTACTCTTATTCACACTTTACAGAAAATTAAAAAGCTAAGATGAGAAAATTAAAAGGCTAAACAGGCAAATAATGTGTTCTAGGTTAAGGGACCCATGAGTGGCAAGGCCAGTGTACCCAATCTAAGGTCATTCTCCTGGTGGTTGGTACTGCATCTCCACTGTTCTCAAAAGTGCTTATATTATATTATTTGTATTTTCTTTTTTTTTTTTTTTTTGAGACGGAGCCTCAAGCTATCCCCCTGGGTAGAGTGCCATGGCATCACAGCTCATAGCAACCTCCAACTCCTGGGCTCAAGCGAGTCTCCTGCCTCAGCCTCCCAAGTAGCTGGAACCACAGGCGCCCGCCACAACGCTCAGCCATTTTTTGGTTGCAGCCATCATTGTTGTTTGGCGGGCCCGGGCTGGGCATTCGAACTCGCCACCTTGGGTGTATGTGGCTGGCGCCTTAGCCGCTTGAGCCACAGACGCTGAGCCCACTATCCTTATCTTTTTGGCCTGGGAGAGCTGAGCATGCTGATTCCATTTTAAATTTTTCAGTGGAATGAAGTTGTTAATATAGTCCTGACTGTATGGGCTAGTTCCCACCTTACCCTGCAATTCATGAGTTCTAAAACTATAAGAATAGTTTTCTCTCTCTCTCTCTTTTTTTTTTTTTTTGTGTGTGTGCAGTTTTTGGCCAGGGCTGGGTTTGAACCCACCACCTCCAGTATATGGGGCCAGTGCCCTACTCCTTGAGCCACAGGAGCTGCCCTTTTTTTTTTTTTTTTAAGTTTTTGGCTGGGGCTGGGTTTGAACCTACCACCTCTCCAGCATATGGGACCAAGCACCCTACCCTTTTGAGCCACAGGTGCCACCAACTGCCCTTTTTTTTTTTTTTTTGAGACAGAGTCTCACTTTGTCTTCACTCAGTAGAGTGCGATGATGTCACAGCTCACAGCAATCTCAAACTCTTGGGCTCCAGAGATCCTCTTGCCTTAGCTTCCTGAGTAGCTGGGACTATAGGTGCTGCCACAAGGCCTATTGTTAGAGATGGGGGGGGGGTTTCTCTCTTCCTCAGGTTGGCCTTGAATTCCTAACCTGAAGCAAGCCACCCTCCTCGGCCACCCAGAGTACTAGGATTTCTGCCACCGTGCCTGGCAAGAATAGCTTTCTCTAACTATGGTGAATGAAGTGTTTGGTTCTACAGAGCATTTGATCTTTCTTTTTCACACGTTAATTTTGAGGGGCATTTTGAGCAACTAAGTTCATCTATATTAGGTTTGAGGATAAAAGGAACAGGACCTGAATTCTGTGGATCATACTTCATTTATTTTTTCCATTCTTGGTTGATGTATTCATATCTTCATTGACCTTCTGGCTAGAGTGGCCTGGGTGAGATTTCTATAGAGGCAGTTCTGGCTACTCTTCTCCAGCATAGGAAGGCATAGTGGATAAAGTGTGCTTTTAATAGTTTGCAGGAATGCTGGTGGCACAGCTATGGCTTTTTCTTAAAACTTTGTTAGGCCAAGACATTGATAGCTGCTGGACCTATGAAGTAACAGTTTGTGGGAGGTGTATGTGTATCTGTGTGAGACAGAGGGAATTGGGGATCTGGTATGTGTTTGACCAGATCTTGCTCTGGATGTTATTAGTAATTAATAATTATAATCAATTAATAATAGTAATTGTTCAGATGTAACTGCATTAAAATTATAGTTCTCATTTTGTTGGAAAAATTCTGACATGAGGCATGTTTGCAAAAGCTTTTACCAAACGTCTTTTGTCTCTTTTTAAGTCCTTTCACAAAGTTTCTAGGGAGTTTAGGTCCCAAAGATACTTAAACATCTATATGTCATATTCTTGCCTCTTATAAATACTGAATATTGACAGTGTTTCAGTGTAGGTAGCAGTTTCAGAATGAGTGCAGTACTTGCTTCTGTGCCAGATCTCTTCATGAATGCTAACAAAAGTTTTCTGGAAGAAATAGATTTTGAGGAAGGGGGAAAAGTGTTGAATTTTGTTGATATAATCCCAGTAAGTGCGGAGGAGAAAATTTTGTGAAATTATACATATATATATATTTTAAAAAGTTTTTCTGTAGCTCTGTGTAAGAGGGAATATGAGAATCTGAGTTTCTTTGTGGAATGTGTTACCAATTTACAAGTAGGAAAAATAACTGGACTCATGGTTTGAAGATATGAGCATGAGTATAGTTGGTGGGTCTAATTTTAGAGACCTTCATACATAGTGCCCTCAGTATTTTCCTGTAGCTGTATCCTTCTTACTCTATGTTTAGATGACATTCCATTTCACAGTCTTCCCCCCCCCCCCACAGTTTTTAACTAGGGCTGGGTTTGAACCCGCCACCTCTGGTATTTGGGGCCAGCGCCCTACTCACTGAGCTATAAGCCCTGCCCCCTTTTTTTAAGTTAGAGTTTTGTTTTGTTGCCCTCAGTAGAGTGCTGTGGCGTCACAGTTCACAGTAACCTCAAACTCCTGGGCTTAATTGATTGTCTTGCCTTAGCCTCCCAAGTAGCTGGGATTACAAGCATCTGCCACAATGCCTGGCTTTTTTTTTTTTTTTTAGAGATGAGGTCTCCCTCTTGCTCAGACTGGTCCTGAACTCCTGAGCTCAAGCAGTCCACTCACCTTGGCCTCCCAAGTGCTAGGATTATAGGTGTAAGCACCTGGTGGAAAGGTTTCTTAACCTTGGTCTGTTTCAACTCTTTTTTGAGTTTCCTTAGGTTCCCGGGCATTTTGTTGTCCAGGCATGGTGGTTCACACCTGTAATCTTAGCATTTTCAGAGGCTGAGGCAGGAGGCCAGGAGTTTGAGACCATCCTGAGCAAGAATGAGACCCCAATCTCTACAAAAATTAGAAAGATTACCTTTGTTTTCCAGTTGTCCAAGATGCCCAAGCAAGGACATGGTAGGTCCTCCGTGTGTCTGGATTTCCCTGGGTCTTCTGGTAGGAGCCATGATCAACTGTGCTGACAATACAGGAGCCAAGAATCTGTGTATCATCTCTGTAAAGGGGGTCAAGGGACGTCTGGACAGATTACCCGTTGCTGGTGTGGGTGACATGGTGATGGCCACAATTAAGAAAGGCAAACCAGAGTTCAGAAAGAAGATACATCTGGCAGTGGTACTACATCAGTGGAAGTCATACTGGAGAAAAGATGGTGTGTTTCTTTATTTTGAAGATAATTCAGGGGTCATAGTAAACAATAAAGATGAAATGAAAGATTCCATTTGCAAAGGAATGTGCAGACTTGCAGTCAAGGATTGCCTCCAGTGCTGGCAGCATTTGGTGATTCTCCAGTATATTTCTAGAAAATATAAAAACATATGTGCGCCACCCCCCCCCCCCCAAATAGAAAGATTAGCTGGACATTGTGATTTGTGCCTGTAGTCCCAGCAAATCAAGAGCGGAGTGGGGAGGATCAACTGAGGGCAGGAGTTCAAGGCTGTAGTATGTTATATTGGTGCCTATGAATAGCAACTGCTCTTTAGCCTGGGCAGCATAATGAGACCCCTATCTCTTTTTTTTTTTTTTTTTTTTTTTGAGACGGAGCCTCAAGCTATCCCCCTGGATAGAGTGTCATGGCATCACAGCTCATAGCAACCTCCAACTCCTGGGCTCAAGCGAGTCTCCTGCCTCTGCCTCCCAAGTAGCTGGGACCACAGGCGCCCGCCACAACGCCCAGCCATTGTTTGGTTGTAGCCATCATTGTTGTTTGGCGGGCCCAGGCTGGGGATTCGAACCCGCCACCTTGGGTGTACATGGCTGGCGCCTTAGCCGATTGAGCCACAGGCGCAGAGCTGAGACCCCTATCTCTTAAAAAAAAAAAAAAAAGTCTGAGGCAGTCATGTCTCTTAGTAGCCAGAATAATTTTGGTAGTTTTACAGAATCATTTTATTCTATTTCTCAGTTTGTTAACAACAAAATCATCAAAAATATTTTCATTCCCTTAAATTTCTTTCTTTCTTGTTAGACTGTGACTCTTCTAAATTGTCCAAGCTTTTTCTTTCTCTTTCTCTTTTTTTCTTTTGAGACAGAGTTTCACTAATATCGCCTCAGTAGAGTGTTGTGTTACAGCTCACAGCAACTTATAACTCTTAGGCTTAAGCGATTTTCTTGCCTCAATCTCCCTAGTAGCTGGGACTATAGGCATCCACCACAACACCTGACTATTTTGTTATTGTAGTTGTCATTGTTGTTTAGCAGGTCTGGGCTGGATTTGAATCTGCCTGCATTGGTGTATATGGCCGTTACCCTAGCCAGTGAGCTATGGGTGCTGAGCCCAAGCTTTTCTTTTTCTGAGGCAGAGTTTCACTCTGTTACCCTAGTTAGAGTGCTGCCGTGGTGTTATAGCTCACAGCAACCTCAGACTCCTGGGCTCAAGCGATCCTCATGCTTCAGCCTCTCAACTAGCTGGGAATGTAAGCATCTGCCACAACACCGGCTATGTCTAAGGTTTTTCTGTTTTTCCTTGGAGACAATTTGTAGGCCTTTTTGAGTACAGGTTGACTAACTTTGCCCTGAAAATCTGAAATGCTCCAAAATCTGAATTTTTTTTTTTTTAAAGCCAGAGTCTCAAGCTGTCACCCTGGGTAGAGTGCTGTGGTGTCACAGCTCACAGCATCCTCAAACTCCTGGGCTTAAGTGATTCTCTTGCCTTGGCCTCCCAAGTGGCTGGGGCTCAGGCACCTGCCACAATGCCTGGCTATTTTTGTTGTTGTTGCCGTTGTCATTGTTTTAGCAGGCCTGGGCTGGGTTTGAACCCGCTCACCCACTGAGCTATGGGTGCCGGCCAAAATCTGAAACTTTGAGCACCAACAGGATGCCACAAGTGGAAAATTCTGTAATTGACCTCATGTTATAGGTCACAGTCAAAACAGTCAAAACTTTGTTTTATGCATGAAATAATTTAAAATCCTGTATAAAATTAACTTCAGTTCAGTGTATAAGGTATGCTTCATATATAGAGTGTTTACGAAACATAAGTGAATTTTGTGTTTAGACTTGAGTCCTGTTTATAAGAAACATCAACAGTTATATCCAGATATTCCAAAATATGAAAAAAATTGAATCCAAAACACTTCTGGTCTCAAGCATTTTGGATAAGAATACTAAGCATGTTATTTTGTTGGGGAAAAAATAATGAGGCTGCTTAGTTGTTAAATGTTCTTCTAAGGTCTTTCCCCTAACTTAGATCAAAGTTCTGTTTCTTCCACTTTTCAGTTGGCATTAATAGTATGTTTTATAGCTTTTTTATTTTTATTTTTTTGAGACAGAGCCTCAAGCTGTCACCCTAGGTAAATGCCATGGCGTCATAGCTCATAGCAACCTCCAACTCTTGGGCTCAAGTGATTCTCTTACCTCAGTTTTTCTGTTTTTAGTAGAGAACTTTTTGCTCAGGCTGGTCTTGAACTTATGAGCTCAAGGAATCCACCTGCCACCTAGCACTCTCAGAGTGCTAGGATTATAGGCGTGAGCCACCTTGCCCTGCCACATTAACTGGCTTCCTATTAGTTTCCTTGTGTGGATGCTTTTGGTATAGTTTATGTTGATAGCAACATCATTTGTGCTGCTGTTTTTACTGTTAATGATAATCAAAACCACATTTCATAATTGTAAAGTACTTTCCCCTTCCAAAAAGCTCAGTGGGCCTTAAAATGGTACCAGCTTTTATATTAAAAGACTTTAGTTTTCTAAGTATGCAGTTCATTTTGTTGCAGAAATGATTTTTTTGCGTATGTCAATCGTAAGAATTTATGTGTGGTTTTGGCATATCAGTAGTATTATGGGCATCAAGAAATCCTTGGTTCCTTGGACAAGGATGGTTCAGACTTGTGAAAGCTTTTCAGGCTTAATAACAGAACTGGGAAGAAAGTAATCAAAGCATTGACAATCCAAATTTAAAGTAGGTATATTTGAAATATATTTTTCCCCTATCCTCCCACACCCTACTCTCTCCTTACCCTTCTTTGGATTCTATGTGAAAAGGAAAGAAGAAAATCAAGGGCAGTGACCAGCTGATAATTTTCAGCTCTTAATGTGAATGGGGAGCAGGTGAGTATATACTCCATAAGGAGGGGTATTGGTTGAAGAGCTCCCAGCAGCTGTTGAAATCAAGGCGATTTCAAGGCGATGGACCTTGTTATAAAATCTAATGGACCCGCTTTCATCCTTGTCTTATTTTATTTATTTATTTATTTTGCAGAATTTGTCACTGTTGACCACTCTCCTTGAAATGTTCTGGAAAAAAAAAAGTTTTGGTGACACTATACATACTTTTTTATTTTTTGGAGACAGAGCCTCAAGCTGTCACCCTGGGTAGAGTGCTGTGACATCACAGCTTACAGCAACCTCCAGCTCCTGGGCTCAACGAGTCTCCTGCCTCTACCTCCCAAGTAGCTGGGACTACACGCGCCCGCCACAATCTTGGCTGTTTTTTTGGTTGCAGCCATCATTGTTGTTTGGCGGGTCCAGGCTGGATTTGAACCCACCAGCTCAGGTGTATGTGGCTAGCATCTTAGCCTATTGAGCCACTGGCACTGAGCCCATACTTTTTTTTTTTTTTTTGAGCCCATACTTTTTTTTCACTTGCATTTCTGGATTTTTTCCCCCTGTCCATCCCTCAAAGTTTTCTTTTCCTGAAGGTTTCTGTTGTATCCTCTGTCTTTATGTCTGGTTCTTAAACCTAGTGGCATAAGCATCTCTTGGAGGATTTGATAAGAATATGACCTACAAGATCTTTCATGATCTGGCCTCTACCCACCTCTTTGTCTTACCTTATACACTTCCCTGTTCTTAAATGCTCTAGTCACAGTGGCTTTTTTTCTGCTCCAGGGCCTTCTCCCAGATCTTTACCTGACTTAGCTCTTCTCATCATTCATCTCAGCTCAGGTATTTCTTCATAGACCTTTCTCTGACCTCCTTATTCCAAAATAGGCAGCCTCTCCTTTGTGCTTCATCACATTCCTCTGTCTTAGTATCTCCATAGTGTTTACCATTATCTGAAGTCATCTTGTCTGTTTCCTAGTCTGGCTCACACTTAGAACTTAAAACCTATGAGAATAGGCACCTTGTTTATTTTATTGACTACTATTTCTAGTGCCTGAAATAGTTCTTCAATACATATTTATTGAATGAATGAAAGGGATTTGGGTTCCTGGGTCCTATCCCAGAGATTTTGATTTAGTCAGTTTAGGATGTACTCTAAGAATTTCTATTTTAGGAACATTTCAGGTGTTTCTGATGTCTTTGTGAGTTGTCTTGGATGACATTTTTAAAAACATCTCTCTCTACTCACTCCAACATGATCTGGCCTCTACCCACCTCTTTGGGTAGCATTTCTTACAACTGTAAGCTTACATTTCATGTGTTTCTGTCTCCAACTTTGGTCTCTTGAACACCTCCATTTGTCTATCACACAGCACCTCAGATTCAACTTGACCAAAGTAAAAATAATTTTTTCATGGAAATCAATTCTTCTCCTGGATTTTTTTCCTATGAATGATACCACCTAGTGTGTAAGCCAGAAACCTGGATGTTATACTTGAGTAATCATAAAGTTATATAGACTCTTAACTCCTCAGTCTCTCCTGAATCTTTTTTTTTTTTAATCTGCCTGTTCTTGAGGCATCTTGAATTTTGTTTTTTTTAAGGCAGATTCTCACTTTGTCACCCCTTGGTAGAGTGCCATGGCTTATCTCATAGCAACCTCAAACTCTTGGGCTTGAGTGGTCCTCTTGCCTCAGTTTTTCATTTTTAGTAGAGACAAGGGTTTCTCCCTTGCTCATGGTGGTCTCCAACTTTTGAGCTTAGGCAGTCCACCTGCCTCGGCCTCCCAGAGGGCTAGGATTATAGGTGTGAGCTACCACGTCTGACCCATCTTGAATTTTTATCTTTTTTTTTTTTTTTTTTGAGACAGAGTATTTGTCGTCCTCAGTAGAGTGCCATGGTATCACACAGCTCACAGTGACCTCTAACTCCTGGGCTTAGATGATTCTCTTGCCTCAGCCTCCAGAGTAGCTGGGACTATAGGTGCCCACCATAATGCCTAGCTATTTTTTTTTGTTGCATTGCAATTTGGTTGGGGCTGGGTTTGAACCCGCTGCTCTCAGTATATGAAGCTGGTGCCCTACTTACTGAGCAACAGGTGCTGCCTGAATTTTTATCTCTTTACCATCATTGCTGCTTTTTTAGTTCAGGAGGCTGTCATTTGTCATCTGAAGAATTGCTGTGGCTTTCAGCTGGACTCCTCACTCTGGTCTTTCACCTTCTAATCTTCATTTAGTTTCGTGCCCTTCAGCTAAAGAAAATGAAAATCTGTTGTTATTTTCTTCTACTTAAAGCTGATGTCTTTTTCTTGCTCTCAGTACAAAGGCTGGGATTTTGGGGAAAAAAAAATTACTTATTTGGACATAGTCTCTGTTGCCCTGGGTGGGGTACTGTGGCATCATAGCTCACAGCAACCTCAAACACTTAGGCTAAAGTGATTCTCTTGCCTCAGTCCCCCAAGTAGCGAGGACTACAGGTGCCTGCCACAGTGTCTGGCTGCTTTTTTCTGTTTTTTTTGTAGAGACAGGGTCTTGATGTTGTTGAACTCCTGTGCTCAGGCGACCTACCTACCTGCCTAGGCTTCCCAAAGTGCTAGGATTACAGGGGTGAGCCACCACACCCATGGGGGGGGATTTTTTTTTTTAAGTCTTAGAAATTTAAATTTGGAAGCCAAGTCCTGCAGTTCACACCTGTAATCCTAGCACTCTGGGAGGCTGAGATGGGTGGATTGCCTGAGTGCAGGAGTTCAAGACCAGTCTGACCAAAGTCTGACTCCCGTCTCTACTAAAAACAGAAAAATTAGGTGTTGTGGCAGGCTCTTGTAGTCTCAGCTATTCAGGAAGCTGAGGCAAGAGGATCTCTGGAGCCCAAGAGTTTGAGGATGCTATGAACTATCAAGACGCCATGGCACTCAACTCAGGGCTGTACCAATCTGGAGCTGCATGCAACCTAGGGTAGAACTCAACCCAATAGAGTGAGACTTTGTCTCAAAGAAAAAAAAAAAAGAAAAGTTTGGTTGCCTTATCTCACCTCCCTCTTTTATTTGCTAATTTACCTTTACTCTCAGGGTTAGGCATAGCCACAAATGAATTACTTTTGTTCTTTCATCATCCCTGTTTTCTAACTTTGTTGCCTTTGAATACACCATTGTTTGCCCCTGGAATACCTCTCTACCTCTAAACCTCCACCACCACAACAAAAACTATCACTGGTTTAGGTATCGTGTTCTGGAGCCCTTTCAGGACATCCAAAACTTCTCACCTGTCTCTTTTGAAGCAGTTTTTGAGAACCTGGGTTCCTCTTTGTCTTTGTCTTATCATATTTCCCTCTGTACATTCCATTTGAATTTCTGCTCACACTGAAGTTAAATTTGCTACAAGTGTGATCTATCTAGTGCCAAAAGAGCTTTCCAGAACTTGAGATTTTTGTCTTATTCCTTTAGCAACTCAGGAAAAGAGAAAGAAATAAACGAAATGGTTTGAGGCTTATGTTGTAGATTGTATATGGTTGGCTATATGAGGTCCTCCTTGCCGTTTGGTTTGCTCCTCCTAGCTTACAGATACTGGAGAGAGAACATTGCTCTTGAGTTTTGATTAGGGTCGGAGCTGTACTAATTCCAATAGCTGAAACCCTGACTTAGTTTTTGCCCTTGCTGCCTATACTATCAGAGTTACTGCCTTTGCCATTATCGTGGTATCTTGAGACTTAGATGCATTATCCTCATTTCTAACTCTTCTTATTTTCTCTTCATAGATATTTGGTTTAAATTTTTTTGAATTTTACTCTCCATGCCAGCAGTATTTTTAACTAGGAAGAAATGAGAAGACTAAGAGGGTTTACACTTGGAATATTTTCCCTGAATGATAGTCCAGAAATATTTTTACTTTCTTTTTAACTGAATGAGTATGATGGCTGAAAAATTAAGTAATTTGGCTAGTAAAATAGGAGCGATGAAAGAATACAGATTTACTTGGTTTTTGCATAGGCTTTATGAGGGAGTTAAATGAGAACCCAAGACCTAAACTTTGAATTTATTTATTTATTTATTTTGTGAGAGGCCCTCTCTCTGTTGCCTGGGTTGCAGTGCAGTGGTGTCATCATAACTCACTGCAAACTCAAAATCCTGGGTTCAAGTGATCCTCTTGCCTTAGCCTCCCAAGTGGTTGGGATTATAGGCATGAACCACCTTTCCCTGGGTCTAAAACTTTGCATTTTTAACCCTGTTTGAATTTCTCTGAGTCTTTGTGAGATACTTATACTCAGTAACAGTGTCTCTATGTGTAAGATGGGATTGATGGTCTGTTTCCTTTTAGAGTAGAGGAAAACTGACTTCTAGAGGGATTTTTTAGGGTTAAAGACGATAATACTTCTTCATACACCTGTTGATTCTTAAGATGTAAGCACTTGGGCTCGGTGAGAGTGAGGTGGTGAGGGCGCCAGCCACATACACTGGGGTTGGTGGGTTTGAACCCAGCCCAGGCCTGCCAAACAACAATGACAACTACAACAACAAGATAGCTGGATTTTGTGGTGGGCACCTGTAGTCCCAGCTACTGGGAGGCTGAGGCAAGAGAATCTCTTAAGCCAGTAGTTCTCAACCTTCCTAATGCTGCAATGTATTTTCTTTGTTAAAAAGGGGTTGCGACCCACAGGTTGAGAACTGCTGTTTAAGCGCAAGAGTTTGAGGTTGCTGTGAGCTATGATGTCGTGGCACTGAGGGTGACATAGTGAGATTCTGTCTCAAAAAAAAACAAAAGAAAAGATGTAAACACTTGCAAGTGAAGCTGTACTTTTTTTTTTTTTTTTTTTTTGAGACAGAGCCTCAAGCTGTCCCCATGGGTAGAGTGCCATGGCCTCATAGCAACCTCCAGTTCCTGGGCTCAAGCGAGTCTCCTGCCTCTGCCTCCCAAGTAGCTGGGACCACAGGCACCTGCCAAAACGCCGGGCTATTTTTTTTGGTTGCAGTCGTTGTTTGGCGGGTCCGAGCTGGATTCGAACCTGCCAGTTCAGGTGTATGTGGCTGGCACCTTAGCCACTTGAGCCACAGGCGCCGAGCCAAGTGAAGCTGTACTTAATGGATTCTTAGGCTAGCTTCAATATTTTACTCCACTCATATTTAATAGAAAATACAAAAGAGGATAAAATATCTGCAGATATTGGTGAACATACAAGTAGCTGGGATGTATTGTTATGTGGCCCATCACCAACCATAGCTTACCTCACAGAAGAACAGTCTAAACATTATCTAGTTACTAATCTCTAAATAATGTTCTCTAGTGTTAAGACTAGAAATAGTATCAATGTATTGTCAGAGAGAAAGTGGTCCTTTATTTCTCTGTGCTCTAATTTGCTTTCTGCCCTTTTCTCTTTGGAATGAATTTTTTTTTCATATTTTTGTCTCTTAGTTTCTTCTAGATTGGGAAATGACAATTGTTGTTTTCACTTTGGTGGACTGACTGGACCTAGTAGAAACATCTGTTCAGATCCATAGTGCAGTCTAGGCTGTGAAAGTCTCTTTTCTGTATTCTGTCCTGTCCTTATTAGTTGACTTATGTTTTGTTCGTTGTGGACAAGAGGGGACATAAATTCAGCCTTAGCCATGTACATATGGTTGGCTATATGAGGTCCTCTGGAAAGATGATAGATTTTCTTTCTTTTTTTTTTTTGAGACAGAGTTTCATTATGTTGCCCTTGGTTGAGTCCAGTGGCATCACAGCTCACAGCAACCTCAAACTCTTGGGCTTAAGTGATTCTCTTGTCTCAGCCTCCCAAATAGCTGGGACTACAGGGACCCACCACAACACCACAATGCCTAGCTATTTTCTTGTTGTAGTTGTCATTGTTGTTTAGCAGGCCCGGGCCAGGTTCCAACCCACCTGCCTTGGAATATGTGGCCGACGCCTTAACCATTGAACTACAGGCCCCCAGCCAGATGATAGAATTTCAATTAAGAATTGTAGGTATTCACTTGTCGCTGTTTTGCTTTACCAACCCAGCTTTTTTCACTTAACAGAGATGTAGCCCCTTTACTTAATTGCTTTGGAGCACTAGGCGCTGTCATGAAGTATTAGCTTAGAAATCAGAGTAACTCAGTTTGTTAGTCTGTGTTAGAGTAAACATCACCTATGTGTTTGCTTCCCAGGACAGTTCTGTTAAAAGATTATCTTAGGGCCCGGTGTGGTGTCTCATGCTTGTAATCCTACCACTCCAAGGTGGGTGGATTGCCTAAGTTTATAGATTCGAGACCAGCCTGAGTCAGAGTGAGACTCCAACTCTAAAATTAGTTGGGCATTGTGGCGGGTGCCTGTAGTCCCAGCTACTTGGGAGGCTGAGGCAAGAGAATCGCTTGAGCGCAAGAGTTTGAGGTTTCTGTGAGCTATGATGCCATGGCACTCTACCAAAGGCGACAAAACAAGACTCTATCTCCAAAAATAAATAAATAAATAAATAAATAAGTTTCTAATAAAATTAGTTTCTGGTCCTAGAAAGCATAATCTTCAAGTTGACCAAACTTCCAAAGTATGCCTTATGTCAAGAAAATTAATGAAAAAGGCAGACTCCTTCATTCCAATATTTAGTAGTTGTCTGCTATTTGTTAGATATTCTGTTTTATGCAAAGGATACCAGGATATGGGAGATATTGTCCTTTTCCTTACGCAGTTCATGGTTTAGATTATAAAAGAGTAAATAGTGGGCAACCTTGTCTGCTTCCAGTTTTAAGTGGGAATGCTTTAATTTTTTCCCCATTCAGTATGATGTCAGCTGCAGGTTTATCATAGATGGCTTTTATCATTTTGAGGTATGTCTTTTTTTTTTTTTTTTTTTGAGACAGAGCCTCAAGCTATTCCCCTGGGCAGAGTGCCGTGGCATCACAGCTCATAGCAACCTCCAACTCCTGGGCTCAAGCGAGTCTCCTGCCTCAGCCTCCCAAGTAGCTGGGACTACAGGCGCCCGCCACAACGCCCGGCCATTTTTTGGTTGCAGCCATTATTGTTGTTTGGCGCGGGCCCAGGCTGGGGATTCAAACCCGCCACCTTAGGTATACGTGGCTGGCACCTTAGCCGATTGAGCCACAGGCGCTGAGCCTACACCCATGTTCTTAAATGTTCTTACCAAGAAAGGGTATAGTATTTTGTCAAATGTTTTTTTCTGCATCTATTGAGAGGATCATATGATGGTCTTGTTTTTGCTTCTGCTTATGTGGTAAATTACATTTGTAGATCTGAGTATGTTAAACCAACTTGCATCTCTGGGGTGAAGCCTACTTAGTTGTCATGAATTTTTTTTTTTTATGTATAGCTGAATTCAGTTTGCTCAGATATTTTTTGAGAATTTTGCATCTATATCCATAAGAGATATTGGTCTGTAGTTTCCTTTTTTGTTGTGTGCTTTCTGGGTTTTGGTATCAAGGTGATAGTTGCTTCATAAAATGAGTGGGGTGGGTTCTTTCCTTCTCAATGTTATGGAATAATGTCTGCAATATAGGGACAGGTTCTTTGTAGGCTTGGTAAAATTTAGGTGTGAAACTGTCTGGTCTGGGATTCTTTTTGTTGGAAGATTTTTTATTGTTGCTTCAATTTCGGTGCTTGATATTGGTGTGTTTAGAAGTTCTATTTATTTCTGACTACGTCTGGGGAGATGTAGTGTACTTCCAAGAGTTTGTCCATTTCCTCACATTTTCAAGTTTATGAACATAGAGATTTTTATAGTCTTCAGTGATATTTTGTATTTCTGTGATATCAGTTGTGATTTCTCCTTTTTCATTTTTGTTGTTTTTCTTTTTCTTTCTTTTTCTTTCTTTTTTTTCTTTTTTTGAGAGTCTCACAGCACCTCAGATTCTTGGGCTCAAGCAATTCTCTTGCCTCAGTCTCCCGAGTAGCTGGGAGTGCAGGTACCTGGTACAGTACCCTGCTATTTTTGGAGATGGGGGGGTCTCGAACTTGTGAGCTCAGGCAGTCCACCCACCTCGGCCTCCCAGAGTTCTAAGATTACAGGCCTGAGCCTTCGTACCGGCCCCTTTTCCATTTTTGAATGAGGTTATTAGAGTCCCTACTTTTATGTTTCTGGTTAATCTGGCCAAAGTCTTGTCCGTTTTGTTTATCTTTTCAAAGAACCAACTTTTTGCTTCACTATTGCCACTATCGCCCACTATTGCCACTTCTGTCCAACATAGTGCTAGACATCCTAGCCAGAGAAATCAGACAGGAGAAGGAAATCAGGGGTATCCAAATGGAAAAAGAAGAAGTCAAACTATTGCTGTTTGCTGACAATATGATTTTATATCTAGAGAACCTCAAAGAGTGAACCAAGAGACTCCTAGAGTTAATAAATAAATTCAGCAAAGTCTCCAGTTACAAAATCAATGTACACAAATCAGCTTTCTTATATACCAACAATATATTGTAAAGCTTAGAATCAAATGAAAGATACAATATTGTTCAGAATACCAACAAAGAAAATGAAATATCTAGGAACATATTTAACTTAAGGAGGTGAAAGACCTGTAGGGATGACTATGAAACACTGAGGAAGGAAATTGCAGAGGATGTAAACAGATAGAAAAACATCATAATCATACCAGGAATTGGCAGAATCAACATTGTTAAAGTGTCTGTAATACCCAAAGTGATTTTTTAGATTGAATGCAATCTCTGTTAAAATACCAACGTCAGGCTGGGTGCTATGGATCATACCTGTAACCCTAGCACTCTGGAAGGCCATGGTGAGAGGATGCCTTGAGTTCAGGAGCTGGAACAAGAGCAAGACCCTGTCTCTAGCAAAAATAGAAAAAAATGAGCTGGCTATTTTAGTGGGCACCTGTGCCTGTAGTCCCAGCTACTTGGTAGGCAAAGGCAGGATGATCACTTAAGCTGGAGTTTGAGGTAGCTTTGAGCTAGGTTGATGCTATGGGCACTATCTTGGGCAACAGAATGAGACACTGTCTCAAAAAACAAAAAACAAAAAAAAACCCAACATTTTTTATTAGCAAATTTCTTATCAGAAACTTTTTTTATTTACCAACATCATTTTTTGCAGATCTAGAAAAAATAGTTCTACGCTTCCTATGGAATCACAAAGATCCTGAATAATGAGTGCAAACTTATGTAATAAGAACAAATCTGGAAGCATCACTTTACCAGATTTCAGGCTATACTACATGGCTATAATAATTAAAGCAGCATGGTACTGGCATACAAATAGAGACACAGACCTGTGGATCACATCAGAGAACCTGCACATGAAACCATCTTCATAGTCCCCTCTGATCTTTGACAAACCAGACAAAAACATAGACTGGGAAACAGAATCTCTATTCAATAAGTGGTACTGGGAAAACTGGATAGCCACATGTAAAAGATTGAAACAGGACCCACATCTCTTGTCACAGAAATTAATCACAGTGGACAATAGACTCAAATCTATAACAAACTATAAGAATTCTAGAAGAAAATGTTGGAAAATCTAATAGATAGTGACCTTGGTAAAGAATTTTTGAAGAAGACCACAAAGCAGTCACAGCAATGACAGAAATAAACAAATGTGACATGATCAAATTAAAAAGTATCTGCCCAGCCAAAGGCACAATCAGTAGAGCAAACAGACAACCTACAGAATGGGAGAAAATATTTGTATGCTATTCATCCAATAAAGGGCTGATAACCATAATCTATAAAGAACTCAAGCAAATCAACAAGAAAAGATCAAACATTTAAAAAGTGGGCAGAAGACATGAACAGAAACTTTTAAAATCAAGATAGACTAATGGGCAGAAAACACATGAAAAAATGCCTTGTGTCTTTAATCATCAGAAAAATGCAAATTAATGCCACATTAAGATATCAAATTTAACTCCAGTGAAACTGGCTTATATCAAAAAGTCCCCAAACAACAGAAGCTGGTATGGATGTGGAGAGAAAGGAACACTCAGACACTGTTGGTGGGACTGTAAACTAGTACAACCCGTATTGGAAATTCTATGGAGATACCTCAAAGCACTAAAAGTAGACCTCCATTGATCTAGTAGTCCCACTACTAGGTATTTACTCGAAGGAAAAAACAAAAAATTTTATGAGGAAGATTCTTGCACTCAGATGTTTATCACAGCACAATTCAGTGTCAAAAGATGTGGAAACAACCCAAATGTTCATCAATCCATGAGTGGATTAATAAAATGTGCTACGTGTATATCGTGGAATACTACTGAGCCATAAAACAGTGCTCCAGTACTATCTTTTGTAACAACCTGGGTGGAATTGAAGACCATTTTCCTAACTGAAGTATCATAAGAATAGAAAAACAAACACCACATATATTTAGTACTAAATTGGAACTAGTTGATTAACTATGTGCACATGAGGAAGCAAAACTCTTTGGAATTCAAGTAGGTGGGAGGGGAGAAGAAGGGGATGGGCAAATTTACACCTAATGGGTATACCACACACTTCCTGGGTGAAGGGCATGCTTATAACTTTGACTGAAAATACACAAAAGCAAACTAACCAAAATGTGTGTACCCGCATTATGCTCTGGAAAACAAAAGTATGCCAGAAAGAAAGAACAAGTGAAAACAATAAATAATGTAAATGAAATATGGGTGTGGTGGCTCACACCTATAATCCTATCACTCTGAGAGGTCTAGGCCAGTGGATTGCCTGAGTTTAGGAGTTTGAGACCAGCCTAAGCAAGAGTAAGACTCAGTCTCTACTACAAATAGAAAAATTAGCCTGGCATTGTGGCAAGTGCCTGTAGTTTCAACTACTTGGGAGGCTGAGGCCGGAGAATCACTTGAACCCAGAAATTTGAGGTTGCTGTGAGCTAGGCTGATGCCATGGCACTCTAGTCTGGGGTAACAGTGAGACTTACAAAACAAAACAAAAACAAAATAATCATTTTTAAACCGAACAAAAATTGCCACAAAACGTTGGCCAGTGATCTAGCTTTAGAAAGCTGTCTCACTCATGTGCATAAGCTGTCTCACTTGTGTGCTCTGCACTCATCTCCTCACAGAGCTGCACAAATAGCTGTGAGTTAAGGGTATGTACTCGAGTGTGGTTGATAATTTTAATCACATCTTTCAAAACATTTAGTTCAGGTGACATTTTTCTGCTAGCCAGCATTTCTCTATGGATGACACAATGCATAGACATATTCAGAAGTGACCTCCTTGACCTGAGTAGTGAAACTGGAAAGCTGTCTAGTCATGACAACTGATCTGTCTGTGCATAAACAGACAGAAAATGACCAATTCAGCTTTTCTATATGTAATCATTCAAAGACTTGTTTTTTTTAATAGGGTTAGCTTGTGGAGATACCAAATCTGTCACTGAGACAAGTGTGCAGTGCAGGAAAGAGGTAGAGATGGAAGTGGTAAATAATAGAATGGTCAGGCCACAGCAGACTAAAAATAAGTATCAGGTTGTGACTTAAAGCTTGCTATCAGGTGAACCTGTACAATTGAAGTACATCAACTCAATTGCCATTGTAAAACCTGCCACCAGATGCAGCTTTTCTCTTGCCACCTGTAGTGTTTGGTATGAGCCTGCAAGCAGTTGACAGTCTCCCTGGGCAGTCAAACCTCTCTGCTAATGATAGTCTCTGTATTTGCAGCTATTCTCTGGAGCTAGAATCATTGCCTCAGCTCTACCTCAGATCATCAGGCACTAGATTCCCATAAGTAGCATGCAACCTAGATCCCTCACATGCATGGTTTATAGTAGGGTTTGTGCTCCTATGAGAATCTAATGCCTCTGCTGATCTGATGGGAGGTGGAGCTCAGGAGCAGCTGTAAACACAGATGAAGCTTTGTTGGCTGCTCACCTGTTTTGTGGTCCAATTCCCAACAGGCCATGGATTGGGTGTTGGGGACCAAAGAGTTAGAGAATATAGGAAGATGCATGTTTGGGAATAAAAAGTGAGATGATTGGTTTTGGATTGGTTGAATTTGGAAATTCATATGGAATGCTTAATAGGCAGTTGAAATATTAGTCTGGAGTTGGAGAGAGAAACTGGGGCTGGAGGGAGATTTGGGAATCAAGAATGTGTACGTTATAGTTGAAGTGATGGGTTTGGGTCAACTAAGGGGCATGTTGAGACTGAAGTGCTTCAGGCTGAGGAAAGACCTTGAACACCGACAGTTGAAGGTGTGACTGGTGGAAGTAACAGAGTCTAAGTGATGCGGCAAGTGTACAGGGAAGGATGGATTCAAGAGATGTTTAGAGCTGGGTGTGTTGGCTCACACCTGTAATACTAGCACTCTTGGGAGGCTGAGGTGGCAGGATTGCTTGGAGTCAGGAGTTTGAGACCAGCCTGAGCAAGAGTGAGACACTATCTCCACTGAAAATAGAAAAATTAGTCTGGTGTTGTAGAAAAGTTAGTCTGTAGCTATAGTCGCAGCTACTCAGGAAGCTGAGGCAGGAGCATCACTTATGCTAGGAGATTGAAGGTTGCAGTGAGCTGTGATTCTGCTCCTATACTCTAGCCAGGAGGACAAAGTGAGACTCTGTCTCAGAAAAAAAAAAAGTCATTTAGGAGATATAATCTGTTAGACATGGAGATGTGTAGAAAAAATCTAAATAAGACAGAAAGCTAGATGAAAAACCAGCAAAGTGTGTGTGATGGGAACTAAGAGGAGAGAGTATCAAAGAGGAAGAATTGTATTAGATGTGGTAGAGAGGCCAAGTAGGAAAAGGACAGAATAGAGCTTAATGGATTAGGTACTCAGGTTATTGGTGAGAGCAGGGTCTTTCAAGACAATTGCAAGGAGATGGAGAGAGGACGGTAGTGAGAGAGGGACTGTGGGGTTCAAAGAATATGTTAAGATGAGAGACTGAGGCTGGGCCCAGTTGGCTCACACCTGTAATCCTAGCACTCTGGGAAGCCCAGACAGGTTTGCTTGAGCTCAGGAGTTCAAGTCCAGCTTGAGCAAAAGTGAGACCCTGTCTTTACTAAAAATAGAAAAACTAGTTGGGTTGTTGTGGCAGGTGCCTATAGTCCCAGCTATTTGGAAAGCTGAGGCAGGAGGCTCGCTTGAACCCAAGGGTTTGAGGAGGTTGCTGTGACCAGTGATGCCATGGTACTCTATCCAGGGTGACAGAGTGAGACTCTGAAAAAAAAAAAAAAAAGACTGAAGCATATATACTTCAGGGGAGTGAGTAAGACAATGGAGAGTAGTGATAACAGAGTGGTTCTTGAGCCTGTAAAGAAAATAAAATTCAAAGCGGAAGTTGAAGAATTATTATCCCCTTCATTAAAATAAGGAAAAGGTCAAAAAAGGGATGGGGAGAAATATTTGGTAAGTATTTAGATAAAGGAATTTGAAGGAGTTCCTGCCTTATTATCTTTATTTTATTTTATTTTGAGACAGAGCCTCAAGCTGTTGCCCTGGGTAGAGTGCTGTGGTGTCACAGCTTATAGCAACCTCCAACTCCTGGGCTTAAGTGATGCTCTTGCCTCAGCCTCCCAAGTAGTACAGGCACCCACCATAATGCCCGGCTATTTTTTGGTTGTAGTTGTCGTTTGGCAGACCCAGGCTGGATTCGAATCTGCCAGCTCTGGTATATGTGGCTGGTGCTTTAGCTGCTTAAGCTACAGGTGCTGAGCCATGACCTTTGTATTACTTGTGATGTAGGAGAGTTATCCTTTCAGGGAGGGGGTGATGTGTTATGTTGGCAGAATAAGGGCCTTGAGAAGACAGGCAAATTTGAATAGCTGCTCAGAGATAGCTACCTAGGAGTCTTGTCTGGATAGGTAGACAAAGGCATGGTAGGGTAGTATTAGGGTGGGAAGGCATTCCAAGCTGATAGAAAAATCTGGGCAAAGACCTAGGGGTATTAAAGTGTAGTATTTTGAATGGTTGGAGAGAAGGATATATTTAGGGTCTGATTTTATGGAGGTCTTTATAAGCTATTTTAAAGAATTTGGAATATTTTGAGGCAAAGGGGAACCTCTGAAGTTTTTTTATTTTTTTATTTTTTTTGAGACAGTATCACTCTGTTGCCCAGGGTGGAGTGACATGGCGTCATATCTCACAGCAACCCCAAACTTGGTCTGAAGAGATCCTCCTGCTTCAGCCTCTCAAAGCGATAGGATTACAGGAGTGAGTGAGCCACTATGTGGGCCCCTCTTTTTTTCCTTGAGACAGGGTCCTCATTCTGTTGTCTAGGCTAGAGTACTGTGGTGTTGTC
Organism: Galagoides demidoff; assembly: GCA_963574575.1. Lineage (NCBI taxonomy): Eukaryota > Metazoa > Chordata > Mammalia > Primates > Galagidae > Galagoides > Galagoides demidoff. The sequence continues at coordinate 6,239 of CAUYQV010044824.1, read as the reverse complement.
GTCATAGCTCATTGCAGACTCCAACTCTTGGGCTCAAACAATCCTTCTGCCCCAGCTGAATAGATGGGAATATAGGCATGTGCTGGCTAATTTTTTTATTTTTTGTGCATGTTGTGTCTTGCTATGTTCAGGCTGATCTCAAACTGGCCTCAAGTGATTCTTCCACTTTTGCCTTTCACAGTGCTAGGATTACAGGCATGAGCCACTGAGCCTGGACCCTCTGAAGATTCTAATCAGAGAAATAGAATGATTATTTTGTATCTTACAAAAGAAACTATAGTAGCAATTTGGAGAAATACCTCACACTGGGTTTAGAGTAGGAGGAATGACACTGTTTAGGAAGCTGTTGTTGTAATCCATGTAAGAGATGTTGATGTCAGGATAGAGTAAGGTATGCTGGATAAGAAAAAGTCCCCAGGGCGGCACCTGTAACTCAGTGAGTGGGACACCTGCCCTGGCCAAACTGCTGCAAAAAATAGCTGGGTGTTGCGGCGGGCGTTGCGGCGGGCATTGTGGCGGGCACTGTGGCGGGTCCTAGCTACTCGGGAGACTGAGGTAAGAGAATAATCACCTAAGCCCAAGAGCTGGAGGTTGGCACCTTACCGAGGGCGACAAAGTGAAATTCTGTCTCTAAAAAAAAAAGTTTAAAGAAAGAAAAAGCTTCCAGGCGGTGCCCATAGCTCACTGGGTAGGACGCTGGCCACGTACACCAAGGCTGGTGGGTTTGAGACCGGCCTGGGCCTGCTAAACAAGGAGAACTGCAACCAAAAAATAGCTGGGCGTTGTGGTGGGCGCCTGTAGTCCCAGCTACTTGGGAGGCTGAGGCAAGAGAATCACTTAATCCCAAGAGTTTAAGGTTGCTGTGAGCTGTGACGCCATGGTATTCCACTGAGGGCAACATAGTGAGACTCTGTCTCAAAAAAAAAAAAAAAAAAAAAGAAAAAAGAAAAAGCCCCCAAGTCTCAGTTGCTTGACAACAGTTTTATTTTTCTCTCACACTATGTGTCCATGTCCAAGAAGAATAGGGCAGAGGCTTTCGGTTGTTCAGGGACCAAGACCAACAGAGCATAGCAGCCACCACCAGGAGGAACTTTGCCAGTTCTGCTGGAGGCAAAAGAGAGCTGTGGAGGTCATGCCACGTTACCTAAGTGCTTTGCACAGAAGTGATGGGAGTGAAGTGATCTTCTCCTGCTGAGAAGATCAGATGGGTCTGGGAGATGGTCCCAGAACATGGAGATTATTTATTCAATTTATTTCTAAGGCATTGTTTCACTCTGTCACAGGAATCTGAAACTCCTGGGTTCAAGTGATACTCTTTTTTTTTTTTTTAGAGACAGAGTCTTACTTTTATCACCCTTGGTAGAGTGCAGTTGTGTCACAGCTCACAGCAACCTCCAACTCCTGGGTAGGCAATTTTTTTGTCTCAACCTCCCGAGTACCTGAGACTAAAAGTGTCTGCCACAACGCCTGGTTATTTTTTGTTGCAGTTTGGCGGGGGCTGAGTTGGAACCTGCCACTCTCTGTATATGGGGCCGGCACCCTACCTACTGAGCCACAGGTGCTGCCCTCAAGTGATACTCTTGCCTCAACTTCCTGAGTTGCTGGGACTATAGGCAATGGCTACAGTGTCTACCTGGTTTTTCTATTTTTAGTAGCGATAGGTTTCATTCTTGCTTAGGATGGTCTCAAGTGATTTTCCTATGTTAGCCTCCCCAGAGTAGTAGGATTACAGGCGTGAACCACTGGGCCGGGGTCTAAGCTTTTCTCCTTTTTTTTTTTTTTTGAGACAGAGTGTCGTGGTGTCACAGCTCACAGCACTTAAGCTCTTGAGCTTAAGTGATTCTCTTGCCTCAGCCTCCCAAGTAGATGGGACTACAGGCACCTGCCAAATGCTCGGCTATCTTTTTTGTTGTAGTCGTAGTTGTCATTTTTGTTTGGCAGGCAGAGGCTGGGTCTGAACCTGCCAGCCCTGGCGTATGTGGCTGGCACCCTAGCTGCTGAGCTACAGGTGTTGAGCCTGTTTTTTTTTGGAGAGTCTCACTATGTTGCCCTCCTAAAGTGCTGTAGCATCACAGCTCACAGCAACCTCAAACTCTTGGGCTTAAGCAATTCTGTTGCTTCCTGAGTAGCTGGGACTACAGGCGCCTACCACAATGCCTGGCTATTTTTTTTGTTGCAGTTGTCATTATTTAGCTGGCCTGGGCTGGGTTCGAACCCGCCAGCCTTGGTGTATGTGGCCAGTGCCCTACCCACTGAACTCTGGGTGCTGCTCTCTCCTTTGTGGTTTTGAGGATCATGGTAGAGTTGATAACTTTTTAAAAAAATTCAACAAGTTGCAATCCATTTTCAGTATTGAAAATATGAACAATATTTACTAAGAACACTAAAATTGTGATAAATTTGGTCAATGACAGTTCCTTCAAGCTGGCTTTTATGTCCTTTTAACATGTCCCTGTCAGGTTTTGAGAACTTCCTTACCCTCTGACACAACAAGGGGTTCTGGGCCTCACTTTGTATTTTAATTGCCTCTGACTGAGAGTCAATCATTTCTGCAAGGATTCCTGATTCCTGTAGTAGGGAAATTGCTTCTCATTCTTAACTGTCTATCCTCTGTTATTTTTGTGGGATCAGTTATTTCTGAGGGAGAGTACAATTTCAGACTAAGATCCTCTGTGTCTTCCCTGATGGGTTTTTTTTGACACCAAGTCTCACTGCCACCCTGGTTAGCGTAGCATCATCATAGCTCAACAGCAACCTCAAACTTCTGGATTCAAGCAATCCTTCTGCGTCAGTTTCCTGAGTAGCTGGGACTATAGGCATGCACTACCATGCCCAGCTAGTTTTTTCTGTTCTTAGTAGAAATGTGGAATCTCGCTCTTGCTGGAGGTCAGCCATTTCAGCTAATGCTCTAGGTCTAGGGTATAAGTCAGTTGTGACCTTATGAGAGTCTGGATTTGGCTTAGGTTAAATAATGTAGATTCTCGGGGTAGCACCTGAGGCTCAAAGAGTAGGGTGCCAGCCCCATATGCCAGGGGTGGCAGGTTCAAGCCTGGCTCTGACCAAAAACTGCAAAAAAAAAAAGTAGATTCTCAGCAATAAGTGGTTAAAAAGCAAGACAGCATTTTTGGGGCATGTTGCTGAGGATATGGGTATTCTACTACATTTTCCCCTATATTAATCAAATTTTTCTTAGCATCCAGCAGTGACTTTTTAAAAATTTTTTTATTTTTTTTGAGACAGAGCCTCAAGCTGTCCCCCTGGGTAGAGTGCTTTGGCATCACAGCTCACAGCAACCTCCAACTCCTGGGCTCAAGCGAGTCTCCTGCCTCAGCCTCTCAAGTAGCTGGGACCACAGGTGCCCGCCACAACACCCAGCTATTTTTTGGTTGCAGCCATCATTGTTGTTTGGTGGGCCCGGGCTGGATTCGAACCCGCCACCCTGGGTGTATGTGGCTGGCGCCTTAGCCACTTGAGCCACAGGTGCTGAGCCTAAGTGATTCTCTTGTTTCAGCCTCCTGAGTACCTGGGACTACAGGTGTCCACCACAATGCCCAGCTATTTTTTTTTGTTGCAGTTGTCATTGTTGTTTTAGCTGGCCTTGGCCAGGTTTGAACCCGCCAGTCTTGGTGTATAGCCACTGAGCTCTGGGCACCTCCCTGTTAATAACTTTCTTTAATCTGTGCAATAAACCCATTGTGTTTTACTGTCATGGAAAGTACCCTACCTATACTTACACTCACTAAATTTATCAAGTTCTGTCCAACTTCACAATATTTATCTTGAAAGTTGTTAAAGGTACATTTTTCTAAGAGACAGAGTCTCATTTCATTGCCCTCGGTAGAGTGCTGTGGCATCACAGCTCACAGTAATCTCCAATTCCTGGGCTTAGGCAATTCTCTTACCTCAGCCTCCCAAGTAGCCAGGACTACAGGCGCCCACCACAATGCCTGGCTATTTTTTGTTGCCGTTTGGGCTATTTTTTGGTTGTAGTTTGGGTGGGTCCACCCTCAGTATAGGTGCCACCCCAAAAGTTGTTAAAGATATTTATTCCTCATGTTCTGTTAGCTTGAATGCCCAAAGTGAGTGATTCTTCTTAGTAAAGAAAATCTCTTGTGACTCCAATGAAGTATGACACCTGGAGGAAGACAGTAATTATCAGTTGATTTCATCCAAACCAGTTGAACAGTATGTATTTTTCCTTGAAGTATTGTGTGAAGTTGTTCTGTTAAGTTCATGGTGAATTCATGCTACTTGTCAGTTATGGTTCTCCATGAAGGAGGCACTTGTTAGAACTTGGAAATGTTATGGGGTCCAAGCATTCTACAACTTTGACAATGTACTCTTTCACAATTTCTTTCTTTTTGTTTTTCTTTTCTTTTCTTTTCTCTTTTTTTTTTTTAGATAGAGTCTCATTTTACTGCCCCTGATAGAGTGCTATGGTATCATAGCTCACAGCAACCTCAGACTCTTGGGCTCAAACGATTCTCTTGGCTCAGCCTCCCAAGTACCTGGCACTATAGGCATCCACCATAATGCCTGGCTATTTGTATAGATGGGGTCCTGCTGTATCTCAGGCTGGTCTTGAACTCATGAGTTCAGGTGATCCGCCCTGCTCTGGGATTACAGGTGTGAGCCACTGTGTCTGGCCTTTAACAATTTCTATATCACTGAATGGGTTCCCTTTTTTCCTGAGTATATAAGCTACTTTGTATTTTTTATTTGTTTTTTTAACTAATTGATTAATTTACTTTTGAGACAGTCTCACTCTGTTGCTCTAGCCTAGAGTGCCATGGCATCATAGCTCATAGCAACCTCACACTTTTGGGTTCAGGTGATTGTCCTGCCTCAGCCTCCCAAGTAGCTGGGACTACAGCTGCCCACCATGATGCCCAGGCAATTTTTCTATTTTTAGTAGAGATGGGGTCTCCGTCTTGCTCAGGCTGGTCTCAAAACTCCAGAGCTCAAGCAGTCCATCTGCCTTGGCCTCCTAGAGTGATAAACTACTTTATAAATTGCTTCATTGGGATCATTTCTAGGTCTTATTGCTGCTTGGAAGAATTGTCCTTGCTTTTATCTTTTAATTTCTGCATTACAACTTTTAGTGCCTCTCCCTCTAATTTAAAATATCTGTGGTCTTTATGAGTGTTACAATGCTGATGGCCACTGAATTTCTTTAATGTTGATATTCAGTGTCACAAACAAGCAGTGTTTACACAGAAACAAAATAATATAGCAATTCTCAATCCTCAGTAAAAAAATCTACTTTCTGGCTCAGCACCCATAGCATAGTGGTTATGGCGCCAGCTATATACACGGAGTCTGGCGGGTTTGAACCCAGCTGGGGCCAGCTACAACAAATTCAGTGGCAACTGCAACAACAAAAAAGTAGCCAGGTGTTGTGGCAGACACCTGTAGTTCCAGCTGCCTAGGGGGCTGAGGCAAGAGAATCGCTTAAGCCCACGAGTTTGAGGTTGCTATGAGCTGTGACGGCACTCTTCCAAGGGTGAAATAGTGAAACTCTGTTTAAAAAAAAAAGAAAATCTACTTTGCTCAGTGTTCTCTTGGTCTTGTTTGACACGATTGGCTATTGTTTATATAAGCAGACAGAATTTAAAAATACTGTTGAGCTGTGCAGCTATTCACACATTCTACTTCAAACAGAAACATAGTGCACCATTGTCAAAAGCTGATAACAGAGTGGTTAACTTGACCTCCATAAACTCTTGTCAGCTGGCCTCATGTGGTGGTAGTGGTGCCAGTGCCGGTCAAGTGGGGGAAGTTAGAACTAAATCATTGGCATAGGAGCTGTTTGTTTTGTCCTTTATGGCTCACTAATGTTTTAATTGAATCAGTCAATCTGGGAGGATTATTTAATTCAAATTATTTTATTCTTTGGTATTTTAAATATGTTCATTTTAAAAATAAAAGATAAAAAATGTATTAATAAGAATAAAAGGATTTCTTCTGTAAAATTTGGATTCAGTCAAAAGTCCACATTTAATAATCTAGAAGGCCACATGTGATCTTAAGGCTGCACGTTTCCCATCCCTGCTCCAGATGCTTGAGCGTGTACTGCTTTGCAACTCTTCATGAAATAAGACATGTCGGCTCGGTGCCTGTGCCTCAATCGGCTAGGGCGCCAGCCATGTACACCTAAGGTGGCGGGTTCGAATCCCCAGCCCGGGCCCGCCAAACAACAATGATGGCTGCAACCAAAAAAAAATGGCCGGGTGTTGTGG
>CAUYQV010044823.1:0-23536 GCA_963574575.1 Galagoides demidoff | reverse complement strand
CTGGGACTACAGGCGCCCGCCACAACGCCCAGCCATTTTTTGGTTGCAGCCATCATTGTTGTTTGGCGGGCCCGGGCTGGGGATTCGAACCCGCCACCTTAGGTGTATGTGGCTGGCGCCTTAGCCACTTGAGCCACAGGCACCGAGCCTTATTTTACTTTTAAGACATTAACTCACTTGATTGCTTCTTCTGGAATATCCTGAAGAGGCAGGTTTATTTATTTATTTATTTATTTATCTGTTTATTTTTCCTCTGACTAGTTCTGTGACTTAGAGAAATATCTCTCTGTTCTTGGCTACTGTCATCTGTAGAACACTCACATTACATGTTTCCTAGGAGCACTTGCCCAATGGAAAAAGTACATATGTGTATATATTTTAAATTTATGTATTTATTTACTTACTTTTCTGGTTCAGTAGCCCAGGCAGGAGTGCAGTGCCCAGATTACAGTCCACGGCAACTTCACACTCCTGGGCTCCAGTGATCCTCCTGAGTAGGTGGGACTACCAAGCATGTGGTACCATGCCCGGTTAATTTTTTAATATTCTGTAGAGGCGGGGTCCAGCTATGGTGTTCAGCTTAGTCTCTAACTCTTGGGCTTAAGTGGTCCCTCTCACCTCAGTCTCACAAAGTGCTGAGATTATAGGCGTGAGCCCCTGTGCTGGGCCAAAGTATATATATTTTTAATTCTAGGAGATAAAGATCTATTTGAATATTATACTGTTATTATAGAAAAATTAAATATCAGGAAATGCTGGCTTATAGATTTTAGTCCAGCATCTTTTAAAGATAAGAGTTTTTATCTTTTCATAAAGGAAAGTCAAGGAATCTTGTTCTTATACATGAAACTTTAGAAAAAGGTTTTCTTTCTTCTTTTTTTTTTTTTGAGACAGAGTTTCACTTTATTGCCCTTGGTAGAGTGCCGTGGCACCACACAGCTCATAGCAACCTCCAACTCCTGGGCTTAGGCGAGTCTCTTGCCTCAGCCTCCCAAGTAGCTAGGATGACAGGTGACGCCATAACGGTTTGGCCAGGGCTGGGTTCGAACCCGCCACCCTCGGTATATGGGACCGGCACCCTAGAAAAAGATTTTCATTTTCTTAATTGCCTTCAGAAGTTGGCAGCCCTAAGTGGTTCTTTGGGAAAGAATCTACAGTTGACAGATACCTCACAAATGGCATTTTTGGGGGCCACATTAAAAATTATGACCAAAATAAAGACTGTGAATAAATTAAATTAATGATGTTTTTAAATTAATGGTTATTTTTTGGTGGAGGGACACACAACACAAATAATACAATATTTATTAATTCAATTTCTACTAACAAAGCCTTGTCATAGAATCTGAGGTTGGGAGGAAGTAGAAAGAAACAGTCTAAAAAGAAAAATACTGGCTTATAACCTGCAAATTAAAACTGCAGTGAGGTACCATTTCCTATTGTAAGAAAACCCAGCTCAGCAACCTGGGAGGCTGAGGCAGGTGGATCGCTGGAGCTTACAAGTTGGAGACCAGCCTGTGCTAGAGTGAGACCCTGTCTCTAAAAGTAGCCAGACGTTGTGGCAGGTGCCTGGAGACCTTCCACTTTTTTTTTTGCAATTTTTGGCCAGGGCTGGGTTTGAACCTACCACCTCCTATATGGGGCCGGCGCCCTACTCCTTTGAACCACAGGTACCGTTCCAGCCTTCCACTTTTCTTTCTTTTGCTTTTTGTTTTGATTTTGAGGCAGGGTCTCACTCTGTTGCTTAGGAGCTGAGGCTAGAGTACAGTGGCATCATCTCATAGCTCACAGCAACCTCAAACTGCTGGACTCAAGGTGCCTGCCACGTCAAGTTAATTTTTCTAGTTCTTGTAGAGATGTGATCTTGCTTGTGTTCAGGCTGATTTTTTTTTTTTTTCAGAGTTACAAAGAGAGATTTTATTTAGGAACATTAAAGAGGGAGTTTAGAGCACTTCCAAAGAGAGTTGGGAAGTAGGTTGTTACGATGGAGAGAAGGTGAGAGACTCTCAGGCTGGTCTTGAACTCCTGGTTTCATGAAATCCTTCCCTATCAGCTGCCCAAAGTGAGCCGTGTGCCTGGCTGCACTCGAATCTCCTGCGTCTTTTCAGAATATCCAGGACTGCCATTACTTGACCCACTGGTCCTTTCCACGCTCCTTTCCCTCAGGGGCAAACCTGCAATGCACCTTTCATGAATAATCCTCATCCAGCTTCTCTTCCTGTTGCCCATTGCCTACTGATGGCCACTGGCACCTCCAGAGACATCTGTCCAAGCTCCTTTCATCACCCTGATAAAACCGCCTTGTGGGGAGAGTCCCCTGTCTAAAGCAGACTCATCATCATACTAATTTTTCAAATTGTTTTATTTTTTTGTAGAGCCAGAGTCTTATTTTGTCACCCAGGCTGGAGTGCAGTGGCCAGTCACAGCTCACAGCAGCCTCCTGGGCTCTGTAGTGAACTTCCTGCCTCAGCTTCCCAAGTGGCCAGGACTGCAGGTGTGTGCCACCATGCCCGGCTAATTTTTGTGAAGATGGAGTCTTACTATGTCGCTCAAGCTAGTCTCAAACTCCAAGCTTTAAACAATCCTCTCACTTTGGCCTCCCAAAGTAGGGTTAGGTGTGAGCCACTGCACCTGGCAAGCTCATCATATTTCTACTACGTTTGTTCTCCTTCTAATCTTTAGGTTCTGATGTCAATTCTTTGTAGTGCTGGTTTCAAAGACAGGAAGTGAAGGAAGATCTAATCATCAGATTTTAGTCACTGGTTCTGAGTCTGATATAGCACTGTCCTACATCTGCTCAGGCTTAACAAAGTCAACTATTTTCAAGTTCTGTATCATTGAAGGCTTACTGATTCACAAGCAATCATTGCCGCTCCCACCTCGCTCCCCAACTCCTGCTACAGAGATGCAGAAACACTGTCACAGCTGGGGAAACATTTCTCAACCCCATGCACTCGGAGTTCAGCCCACTTCCTCCTTCATGCATGAATTCCCCTCAGTTCAGACCAGGTTGTATTCATCCAGTGAAGTTCTGGGCTCTTTTTTTCTGAGCAGATCAAACAGGTTTGGTGTGGGAAATGTGCCAACAAGATAACAATATAACAGGTGATTGTCCACCGTGGCCTATCTATCCTTGTAACCCGCAAAGCAAGGCAATCAAACCTGCTTCAAACTTACATCAGAAACAGTTCTATTAGTAAAATGCTCAACCTTGACCTTTGTGTAAAGTTCATTGGGATGAGCTGATGGGTCAGCATCAAGGTTTTAGGTGGTGTTAGTGCTGAAGACTTCATGAATGGAAACTTCTGAGCTTGGGGGAGCAGGAGACGCGTGGAAGAAGGTGTGTGTGCTAGGACCTTGCTTTGAGGGCCTGTGGTGATGGAGTAGTTGGTGGGGTGACTGTATGTGTAATTATCGTCAGCATCAGGAAGGGAAGCTTTATTTGACTCTCATCTACACATCTACTGAATCTTTTTTTTTTTCCTTGAGACAGAGTTTCACTTTGTCACCCTGGGTCGAGTGTCGCGGAGTCCTCAAACTCTTGGGCTCAAGTCATCCTCGTACCTCCATCTTCTGAGTAGCTGGGACTACAGGTGCCCTCCACAATGCCCAGCTAGTTTTTCTTGCAGCTGTCATTGTTTAGCTGGCCCAGGCCTGCTCCAACCTGCCAGCCTCAGTGCATGTGGCTGGCGCTGTAACCACTGTGCTACGGGCCCTGAGCCTTTTGGTTATATTTTTGAATGTCACAAGTAGATATGTTAGAATTGTTTAGTCATAGTTGGTAGTTTTGGGGTTCCCCCCCAAAGTGTTTTAGGATCTTATGTCATCTTTATAGAATGTTTTTTGAGGTTTCTATTACTATGGAGTTGGCAAAAGAAAGGCATTAAGCACACATTTGTTGAATGAATGAATAAATACTCTCTCTAATTCATTGTGACTAACCCAGTGGTTTTAAGGCTTGCAGTTATGACCTGGATGTTTTTAATTCATTCCAAGAAGTCACAGGATTTAATTTTCAAAATTCTAGTAACAGGTTGGGCATGGTAGCTCATGCCTGTCATTCTAGCACTCTGGGAGGCCAAGGCAGGCAGACTGCTTAAGCTCAGGAGTTTGAGACAGCCTGAGCCTGAGCAAGAGCAAGACCCCACTTCTACTAAAAATAGAAAAACTAACCAAGCATTGTGGCAGGCACCCGTAGTCCCACCTACTTGGTAGGTTGAAGCAAGAGGATGGCTTAAGCCCAGGAGTTTGTAGTTGCTGTGAGTGGTGACACCTCAGCACTCTAGAGGGCAAGAGAGTGAGACTCTGTCTCAAATAAATAAATAAAATTCTGGTAACAAACTGAAATCACATACACTTTAATTTTAAAAAGAAAATCTACATCCTCATAGCACTTTCAAAGAAAGTGGAGTGCAACCACATCCATCACAGATTGCTGTAATTTCAAACATTTCAGAGAACCTTGACTAGCCCGCAGCCTTAATACTAAGGGAATAAAAGGCAAATTTCAGTATACACATCACATATTGTATAGCTACAAAGGTTGCTACACTATCTTTCCACCTTCTGTTTGACTAGATCTTTTAAAGCAAACTTGAGACAGCATCATCTTTTTACCTGTGGTATTTTAATATGCATCTTGAGAAATACGGAGAACTTCTTCCCTAACCACGATGTTGTGATCGTACCTCGTCATGCCCATCAACACCTCTCATCAGTATCATCATATGCACGTCTCCTCAGTTGTCATAGTTTCTTTATTAAGCACCAAAGTCTGCAGAGTATGCTTGTTTTACGTCATTTTTCACGATCGTATTATTATCTTATTAATATAAGCAGATTAATACACAGCAGATTTGAATTTTACAACAAACACCCACATACCGAAAACATAGATTCTGACATTTTGCTATACTTTATCAGGTTCCTTTTTATTTTGGTTTATTGTATTTCTACCTATCGATCTATTCCTCTTCTAGCCACGAATTCATGGTATCTTCTATGCCCTACAAAACAGATTGCTGAAGATGGCAATATTCTTCCTGAAGTTTGTTATTAACTGAAGTTCAATATGATTTCTTTGTTGTCATTTTGAGATAACATTTGTGTGCAATGAAATGCACAGATGGTAATTGTACGTTTCTGGAGCTTTCACAAAGGCACACTCTTGTTTGACCCCTAACCCCTATCAAGACAAAGAACATTAACATCATACTAGAAAGTTCCCTCATGCCCCTCACAAGGGAATCCCCACTCCCACCTTCCCCCTCCAGAGCCCACCACTGATGAGATTTTAGCCCATCGTATACTTGTTTTGCCTATTTTAGAATTTCATATAAATGGCATTCACTCAGTATCTATAAGACTGTAAGACTTATCTATAAGACTTCTTAAAAGTTTGTAATTACGGTATTAACTTACAGCGTAATTAATTATTCATCTTCATTGTTCTGTCGTTTAAAGACTTCACCAACTGGAAAGCTCACAGTGTTCAATTACAAGGACTATTCTATGAAAATGCAGGGTGTAGCCAAAAAATTGGAGTTTTGAGGAGATTTAGTTCTAAAGACATCCGTGGGCTTTTTTTATTTTGAGACAGAGCCTTTCTCACCCTCAGTAGAGTGCTTTGATGTAATAGCTCACAGCAACCTCAAACTCTTGGGCTCAAGGGATCCTCTTGCCTCAGCTTCCCAAGTAGCTAGGACTACAGGCACCCACCACAATGCCCGGCTATTTTTAGAGATTGGGTCTTGCTTTTGCTCAGGCTGATCTCAAACTCCTAAGCTCAGGTGATTAGGTCCCCTGAGTCTCCCAGAGTGCTAGGATTACAAGAGAATCACTTGAGACCAAGAGTTTGAGGTTGCTGTGAGCTATGATGCCATGGCACTATACCAAGGGCAACAAAGTGAGACTCTGTCTCAAAAATAAATAAATAAATAAATAAATACATAAAAAACGGCCAAATCAGCTGGGTGTGGTTGCTCACACCTATAATCCTAGCTAGAAGGCTGAGGCAGATGGATCCCTTGAGCTCAGGAGTTTGAGACCAGCCTGAACAAGCACTAGACCTTGTCTCTGCTAAAAATAGAAAAACTAACTGGGCGTTGTGGCATGTGCCTGTAGTCCCAGCTACTTGGGAGGATGAGGCAAGAGGATCACTTAAGCCCAAGAGTTTGAGGTTGCTGTGAGCTCTGAGCCATGGCACTCTACCTAGGGCAACAGCTTTTGACTCTGTCTCAAAAAAAAAAAAAAAAAAAAAAAAGAAAAGAAAAGAAAAATACTTCAAATCCTGGGACCCTACAAAGATTCTAGGGTTTTTTTTTTTTTTTTTTTTTTTAATGTTCTCCAGCCAAGGAGAATGTAAAAAGTAGTTTCCATAGTTTGGACCAGGTGACAGCCTGGAAGTCAGCACTCATGCTGGTAACCTTGCCTGGTTTTGAGAGTGAGCCGCTGCTCACTACCCATATAGGTGCTGATCTAGTTCAACCCTGGTCAAAAAGTTTAGCAGATTTTGCATAGTTTCTGGTAAAAGTTGCTTCCCAGTAGACTTTATTCTTTACTCTGTCTGCTCTCCCGCCTTTGTTCTCAGAGGGAAGCCTAAGGCAGGTAAAATAAAAGGAAATAGAAGGATGGGGATGATCAGTGGCTTCTTGGGCCTTTGAGCAGTCCCGGTTAACATCAGATACAGACGAGGGGGCTTTTTAGGGCCAGCACTTAGGCAGCAGTCAGCTATAATCATTGAAAAAAGGCTCTCTCCATGAACAGGAGTTCTTTCTGTTAGTTGCTGCTACAGAGGAGAGAGGAGATCTGAGAACTCTTCAGAAGCTGAAGACGAGGACCTAGATCTAGGAGGAGCCTTCTTTTAGCAAAGTGTGTTTGTCACTTCCTGTTGGAAAGCTCACACTCCTCTTTTCAAAGAAACGTTAGACGAGCACCACACTTCTGTTATGCCGAAAATGGTCTAGAAATGATTAAATGTCCTTTTCTTTTTTTTGAGATGGAGTCTCACTATGTCACCTTCAGTAAAGTGCAGTGGTGTCACAGCTCACAGGAACCTCAAACTCTTGGGCTTAAGCGATTCTCTTGCCTGAGCCCCCCAAGTAGCTGGCCACAACACCGTCTATTTTTTGTTGGAGTTGTTGTTTAGCAGGCCCAGGCTGGATTCAAACTTCTGGCCTTGATGTATGTGGCTGGTGCTGTAACCCCTGAGCTATGGGCACCAAGCCTTAAATGTCCTTTTCTAAAAGGGCGAAGAGTCATAGAGTAAAACTTTAGGAAACGAAGAGGGAAAGTGGCAGCTTTTCATGAGACCTGGGAAAATTTCAGATGAGATTTTTTTTCTTTTTTTTTTTTTTTTTCCCTGAGACAAAGTGTCATGGTATCACAGCAACTTCGAATTCTTGGGCTCAAGCCATCCTCTTGCTTCAGCCTCCCAAGTAGCTGGGATTACAGGTGCCCACCACAATGCCTGGCTTTTTAGAGGTGGGGTCTCATTCTAGCTCAGGGAGTCTTGAACTCCTGCCGCAGCCTCCCAGAGTGCTGGGATTACAGATGTAAGCCACCACACCTGGGCCCAGATGAATTTTTTTGAGACAAGAAAAAGCTCAAGCTGTCGCCCTGGGTAGAGGGCCATGGCATCACAACTCACAGCAACCTCAAGCTCTTGGGCTTAAGCGATTCTCTTGTGTCAGCCTCCTAAGAGGCTGGGATTACAGGCACCCACCACAACACCTGGCTTTTTTGTTATTGTCGTCATTGTTGTTAAGCTGGCCGGGGCCGGGTTTGAGCCTGCCAGCCTAGGTGTATGTGACCAGCGCACTACCCACTGAGCTATGGGCGCTCAGATGAGATTTCTATGTGACCTTGGTTATCCAATTCCATAATAATATATTCCAGGGAAGAAAGCCACTCTGAGTTCCTTTAACTAGGACTTTATTAGTAGCAAGTAACAGAAACCCAGGCCCAAATAATCAACAGCAACCAAAAAAACCCCAAATATATCCAATACAAATACAACAAACAAATTCATAAAAACATATGCATATATATATATTTGTCTAACTGGAAATTTGAAAGGGCAGAGCATGACAGTATTTGAAAGAGGCCATTGGGACTGTTTTTCTCTGTGTATCTCACAATCCCAGTTGTCCTTGGTGCTGGTTTTATTTTCTAGCATTCCTAAGGAAAATGCTATAGCTTTCCCCTGTGTAGGATCCATATAAATCCCCAAGGGGATTCTGAGTGACTCTCTCCTGGACCTGTTCCTGACCTCTGGGGTGGGGGGAAGAGTCTGTTCTGGAAGACCTGGGAAGGTGAAGGGGCGGGAGAAACAGGTATTGGCTGTCCACCTGCGTCCCTTCTCCTCTAGGCAGGTGCTTTGTTGATCTCCGGCTTTGGGGTCCCCACATCTTACACCACAGAGTCTGTTGCCCCCAGAGTCGAGAAACACCTTGTTGGTTGCACGGCCAAGGCTTTCTTGGCTCTCAACATTGTTCCTCTGTACGTGGAAGCAGGGTTATCATTTCAGCAAGATTTCGTTCTGAGGACACCAAGGACTTGACTCATCTGTTGAAAAACTCTATCATTTCTTATTTTCACCCCTGGAAACCCCATTTATCCGTATGTAGTTCTAGACATTAGCAGGAGGGTACAGGAATTGGCTGGACGAATGTGAACATCGCTGCTTTGTTTCAAAAGCAAGAAAACATCTTTACTGTGGGAGAATAAATGGAACGTGCTTTTCTGCCATGCCTTATAATAATTACTGAGGCTTGCTTTATCTTTCCTAGTCATCTCTAAGTTTGTTCTAAGTTTGTGTTTCTGTTGCCTGGTATCACACAGAATCGAGGCAGTACAGAGGTGTTGACTTAGGAAGAATCAAGAATCTTGGCTCGGTGCCTATGGCTCAATCTGCTAAGGCGCCAGCCACGTACACCTAAGGTGGCAGGTTTGAATCCCCAGCCCAGGCCCGCCAAACAACGATGGCTGCAACCAAAAAATGGCTGGGCATTGTGGCAGGCGCCTGTGGTCCCAGCTACTTGGGAGGCGGAGACAGGAGACTCGCTTGAGCCCAGGAGTTGGAGGTTGCTATGAGCTGTGATGCCATAGCACTCTACCCAGGGGGACAGCTTGAGGCCCCGTCTCAAAAAAAAAAAAAAAAAATCTTTTGGCCATTTTTCCAGAATGTCCTCATTTGGCAAAATTCATTTATTTGTTCTATAAATTTATTATAATTGGTATCTTTTTGGTTATCATGTTTATCAGCAGGAGGACATGCCCAGCTTCCTGTAGCTGAGTTAGCCCTTGGTGATCCTCTGGCCAGAGCCTTTCCAGTATCTAACTCTTTCACCAAAGCATATATGCAGAGGGTGCCAAAAATATGTATACTCAATTTAAGAAAAGAAGAAAACTGTCTTAAATTAGTAATACTCAAGTCATGTTTGACTTCTATAATTATAAGAGGTGCTCGACATGACCTGTATTCTTTTGTTGTTGGTAGATATTGAGTATTACAATTGTATTTTTAAATTTAATTTTATTTTTTTTTCTGAGACAGAGTCTCACTATGTTGTCCTTGGTAGAGTGCTATGGTGTCACAGCTCACAGCAAGCTCAGATGCCTGGGCTCAAGTGATTCTCTTGCCTTAACCTTCCAAGTAGCTGGGACTACAGGTGCCCGCCACAACGCCAGCCATTTTTTTGTTGCAGTTGTCATTGTTGGTTAGCTGGCCCGGGTGTATGTGGCTGACACCGTAACCACTGTGCTATGGGCACTGAGCCGAGTATTACAATTTTAATACCAGGTTTTCTTTTCTTAAATTGTATATATCATTTGGCCCCCTCTGCACATACACACAACTTTTCTCCCCCTAAACTGCTGCGGGTCTTTGTAAAGAAAGAACTTCACACTCTTTGAGCACCACTATATATGGGGTCTTGCTCAGGATGGTCTTAAACCCCTGAGCTCAAGCGATCCTCCCACCTTGGCCTCCCAAGGGATTATAGGTGTTCTGGGATTATAGGTGTGAGCCACTGCGCCCACCTGGACACATTGTCCTATTGAAATCTCACCTCCACCCCAGATTAGGAGAACTAATCTTTCCCTCCTCCTTGCCACCATCTCTGGTGGCATTTATCCCATTGCAGTGTGGTTATTGGTTTATATTTCTCCATTTCCTGCTATACTGTGACCCTCTCAACTACAGAGTCTGTTATCTTACTCAGATTGGAGCCTCAGTCCCCAGTGCCATGGTGGGGAATCTATAAATGCTTCTCACCAATGGGTACTGTGTGATCTTTATTTAACAAATTTGACATCTTAGGCTTGCTCGAAGTTGCTGGGTGGGAAGTGATAGGCTCTGGTTTTTGCACTCTGTCTACCAGACCCCAAGGCTTGTTTTCTTCCTGTTGCTTGGCTGGACATTTGCTTCGGCTGGGTTGGTCTCTTGGGAATATTGGACAGCAGCCTTGGTGGGTGTGATGAGGGTATTGCAGAGGGCGTGGAAGGGGAAGGAGAGCTGTCATTTGCTGAGGCTGACACATGGCTCAGTTAATAGCAATGCTGTGACCCCCTCTCATCCCAGTGACCACAGAAAGTGTTTCATTGGAAACTGTTCCCTGTGAGAATGACAAAGAGCTGGGACACTAAAGCATCTATTGGGACATAAAGATAGTGTCATCAGAAGCTTCTCTGTTACTCCACACAGTGAGGCTTCCCCTGCAGGGTTCTAGTCTGAAAAGAAATCAGGGAGAAGATGGGACATGGATGCCGCAGCACCCACAGCCGCGTGCCTGAACTGTATTCCTGGGAAATAATGGCTGGAACAGGGGCGATTTAGGGGAAGCCACACTTCTTCCCCTCGTCTATGCATGCCTGTTTTTTCTCTTTTAAATAACAGCTTTTTAAAGATGTAATTCACATATCGTAAAGTTCCCCTGTCTCTACTGTACAATTCAGTAGGTTCAGTATCGTCACAGATTTGTGCAGCCATCCTGCCAGTCACTTTTAGAACATCTTCCTCACCCCTTCAGAGATCCCCTGTCTGCGACACTGGTCACCTCCAGCCCCTGGCAGTGGCTTCTCCATAGATCTGTTTGCTCTGGACATTTCACATAAAAGGGTACCATGTGTGGTCTTTTGTCATTGGCATCTGTCACTTAGCATAATGTTTTCAAAGTTCATCCAAGTTGCAGCCTGTAATTAATACAGGCAGGTCCTGGGTTACGAATGATAGCTTCTGGAGCTCCGACGTTGGGTTGAGTTTGTATGTAAGTTGGAAAAAGCACATTTACCTACTACCTGTAATGGTCTCCATTTGTAAGTGTGCGTCATGCATCGATTGGCTGTTTGTAACTCGAGGACTGCCTGTGTTTCGTTTCTTTTTGTTATCGTTGAATATAACACATTTGATTTACCTATTTATTTATCAGTTGACAGACATTTGAGTTGTTTCTACTTTTGGGCTACTCCGCGGCTGCTACAAGTCCTTGTGGGGTCATGGCGATTCCCTTGTCCTGGGCGTATCCTTCAGGAGAGAATTTCTGGGTCACATGGGAGCTCCGTGTCTGAGGTTTGGAGGAGCTGCCAGTTTTCAGAGTGGTTGTACCACCGCTCATTTCCAGCAGCAGAGTATGAAGGCTCTAATTTCCTCAGCCCTTGCCAGTGAGTAGTATTCCTACCTTTTTGATTACAGCCATTGTGCTGGGTATGAAGTGGTATCTCATCCTGATTTTTGTTGTTGTTGTTGTTTCATGTTTACATTTATTTAATTAAAAATTTTTTTTTTTTGGAAACAGACTCTCAGTCTACCTTCCGTAGAGTACTGTGGCATTGTAGCTCAGAGCAACCTCAAACTCTTGGGCCCAGTTGATCCTCTAGCCTTACACAGGTGCCCACTGCAATGCTCAGCTAGTTTTTCTGTTTTTAGTAGACATAGGATCTGGTTCTTAGTCAGGCTGGCCCCTAACTCTTGATCTCAGCAATCTGTCTCCCTCGGCATCCCGAAGGCTAGATTACAGGCATGAGCCACCATGCCAGGCTTCATCAAGATTTTAATTTCCGTTTCCCTGATGCCTAGATGATGTTAATGGGCGTAAGCCGCTTTCTGTGTGCTTATTAGCCATTCATATGTCTTCAGGAGAGGGTACATTCCAACTCTTTACCTATTTTTAAATTGAGTTATTTGTTTTTATATCATTGAGTTGTGGGAGTTCTTTATATATTATAGATACAAGGCTACTATCAGTTGTATGATTTGCAATATTTTCACCCATTTTGTGGGCTTTTTACTTACTGATGTCCTTTGAGGTTTGTAAATTTAGAATTTCGATGAAGTCCAATTTAATTGTTTTTTCTTTACTTGTGCTTTTGAGCTCAGACCTAAAAGGCCACTGCCTGCCTGACCTGTGTTTTCTGCTCATGAGGAGTTTATAGTTTTAGCTCTTACATTAGGTGCTTGATGCATTGTGATTTAATTTTTGCATATGGTTTGAATTAGGGCTCCAACTTCATTCTCTTGCATTGTGGATGTACTGTTTTCCTAGCATCATTTCTTTTCATATTGAATGGGTCTTGGCATCCTTGTCAAAAATCAGTTGACCATAGACATATGCTTTGGGGTTCTCCCCCCCCAGACTTTCATTTCTATTCAATTGTTCTATGTCTGTCCTCTTGCCAGTACCTCACTAGCTTGTTTACTGTGGCTTTGTAATAACTTTATTTATTTATTTTGAGACAGAGCCTCAAGCTGGCCCCCTGGGTAGAGTGCTGTGGCATCACAGCTCACAGCAACCTCCAACTCCTGGGCTCAAGCAAGTGTCCTGCCTCAGCCTCCCAAGTAGCTGGGACCACAGGCGCCTGCCACAATGCCTGGCTGTTTTTTGGTTGCAGCGTCATTGTTGTTTGGCGGGCCCGGGATGGATTCGAACCCATCACCTTAGGTGTTTGAGGCTGGTGCCTTAGCTGCTCGAGCCACAGGCGCCGAGCCCGTAATGACTTTAAAACCAAAAACTTGTGAGTCCTTGAGCTTTGTTCTTTTTCAAGTTTGTTTCAGCTGTTTTGGGTCCCTTGAATTTCTGTATGAATTTTAGGATCAACTTAATCAATTACTTCAGAAAGCCTAGCTGAAATTTTTTTTGAGGCAGAGTCTCACTATGTCACTGTTGGTAGAGTGCTGTGGTGTCACAGCTCACAGCAACCCCAACTCTTGGGCTTAAGTGATTTTCTTGCTTTAGCCACCCAAGTAGCTGGGACTACAGGTACCCGCCACAAGGCCTGGCTATTTTTTTGCTGCAGTTGTTTGGCTGGCCCGGGCTGGGTTCGAACCCGCCACCCTTGGTGTATGTGGCTTGCACCGTAACCACTGTGCCATGGGCACTGAGCCCAGTGCAGTGCTTAATAGACGTGACTAGAGTGCATGTCCCTGCCTTGTTGTTGCTTCTAGGGGACGAGCATTCGGTCTACAACCATTAAATAATGCTAGTGGAGGGGTTTGTTGTTGTTATTGATGTTCTTTTTCAGATTGAAGAGTATAATCTGCTGTACTATGTTGAGTGTTTTAGTCGTGAAATGTAATATTGTATTATATCTTTTTTTTTTTTTTTTTTGGTGCATTGTCCTTTTTGTGTGTTACTAAATTAGGTTAACTGTACATTTTCACACCCGTATCCACAAGAGGTAGTGATTTGTAGTTTTCTTATGATATTTTTGTATGGATTATATTGGAGAATGCTGGCCTCACTGGGGAGTGTTACGCCCTCTTCTATTTTTTGAAACAGTTTGTTATGGGTTGCCATTAATTATACTTTAAACACAATTCACTGGGGAGCCATCTGTTTCTGTCATATGGGGAATTTTTTGTATTACCAATCCAGGATCTTTACTTAGAAGTCTGTTCAGATTTCCTGTTTCTTTTTAAATCTATTTTGGCAGTTTGGATCTTTTTTATTTTTTGAGATGGAGCCTCAAGCTATCCCCCTGGGTAGAGTGCTATGGCATCACAGCTCATAGCAACCTCCAACTCCTGGGCTCAAGCGAGTCTCCTGCCTCAGCCTCCCAAGTAGCTGGGACCACAGGCACCCGCCACAACGCCCGGCCATTTTTTGGTTGGAGCCATCATTGTTGTTTTGGCGGGCCCGGGCTGGAGATTCGAACCCGCCACCTTAGGTGTACGTGGCTGGCGCCTTAGCCGATTGAGCCACAGGCGCTGAGCCGGCAATACTTTTTCAAGTCAAGTTTTGTGAAGAACTCTAATACATACAGCACATAGAAAGAAGAAGAGCCATTCAATGTAACCCACCCACCTCGGTGGCCCCTTAAGCATCGCCACAAAATACTAGGAGTCTGGAAAACAGTTTGCAAACCTCTCCAGGTACTGGCAAACTTTTTCTCCGAGGACCAGAGAGTAAGTATGTTCGGCTTTGCGGGCTATGCTGTTCCTATTGCAACTCCAGCTGCTCGCTCAACTCCACCTCTGTAGCTAGAAGGCGGCCACGGACAACGTGTAAATCAGTGGGCATGGATGGCTTTGGTCCGCCCCTGACCATTTTGCATTTTTGTTTGCTGACTCCTGAAACCTCCTTCATTTTTTTTTTCAACCAGTGGGGACTCTGAGGCTGAAAACTGGGAAGCAAGTTGCCATGAATAGAAAAACTGGGACCAGAATCCAAGTCACCTGATTGCCACCTTGTTCCTTAACCTTTGATTGTGCTGTCAAATAGAAATTTCTGGTGTGTGTGTGAGAGAGAGAAAGAGAGAGGGAGAGAGGAAAAGACTATATGAGCTCTGCCTGAGGGTCGTTAGTTAAATAGTAGCTTTGATATTTCTTTCTCATAAAACAGAGGTGCCCTTCATACCACGTCATTTCTTTTTTTTTTTTTTTAAGGCAGAGTCTCACTATGTTGCCCTCAGTAGAGTGCCATGGCATCACAGCTCACAGCACCCTCCAACTCCTGGGCTTAAGCGAGTCTCTTGCCTCACCCTCCCGAGTAGCTGGGACTACAGGCGCCCGCCACAACGCCTGGCTATTTTTTTGTTGCAGTTGTCATTGTTGTTTAGCTGACCTGGGCTGGGTTCAAACCTGCCAGCCTTGGTGTACACGGTGGCTGGCGCCGTAACCACCGTGCTATAGGCGCTGAGCCCACACCATGTCACTTTAAGAAAATATGATGTTCTTGCAGCTACTTAGTGGTGGCTTCTAATTGTATCTCCAGTGAATGGCCTTTCCCAATAAAGATACATGCAGCTCTGTTGCAGGAAGTGTTTGAGGCCTCGTATTATATGTCTTCCTGCAGGAAAATGGCTCCATATTTAATGGAAGTAGACATTTGATGTGATCATTGGAGTTACTGAGAGAATGAGAACCATGTCAAGGATATATGGAGTGAGTGTTCAGTGTTGAGAAGACTGGGACGTGTATGACTCAGTCTTAACTTTTTCTCTGAAAAAGAGAAAACAGAATACCACTGAGTACTTTTTGTACCACACTCTACTAAGCACATTATGCGTTATCTCATTTAATCCTTGCAGAGATAAATCATGATTCATTGTGATGAAGGTAAAAGTGAAGCACAGAAAGTCCGGGATAGTAGCAGAGTTAATGAACCTGAAAGATGTTTGTTCCTTTCTACATTGTAGATAGGATCTAGAAAACATAAAGTGTGTAACTTAGAAGATAACTGGTTTTGTTGATTGCATCTGTAGGGTCTTGCGTTGGTTGCATTCTAGAGTTGTCCTTTTCTACCCTAACTTATCGAGGGGAGTCAGCATTTACTCAGTGATCATGGTGTGTATGAATAAACGGCACTCTTTCTCCTTTTGAAGGCGGTGGAGAATTAGGCCAGCCACAATAGTCTTGGTACCTTGTGGAAAATCATCCCCGTGACAAACCAAAATGGGATTGTTTTTTTGGACGGCTCGATGGAAGTTGTCCGACCGGCAGGCCTATCTTCAGCCATCTCAAGATTATTCCCTGGGCCTTTATTGGTTTTTCTTGCCAGAGAGAACCCTGGCTCAATGCCCTTTTTTTTTTTTTTTTTTTGAGACAGAGTCTCACTCTGTCAACCCAGTTTAGAGTGCCATGGCATCAGCCTAGCTTACGGCAACCTCCAACTCCCGAGTTCAAGCAATCCTCCCGCCTCAGCCTCCCAGGATTACAGGTATGGGCTACCCGTGCCTGACCTGGCACGGCACAGCAACTTCTTTCCCTAGAGGTGCTTTTGCTAAGATATTCAGGTTTCCTCTCTTGAGAAAGGCAGGCCATGGGGAAATTCACATGGCTCCGGACCGGACTGCCTATTTTTCCCTTTTGTGAGCTTACATTGCCATACTCTGCCATCAAGGCAAGAACTGCATGCTATCTAAGTTTAATTGCCTTTAAGTATAACTGCCTTAGTAATTCTAGTTAACATTCTCTGCGGTAACATTGAACTGCTCCCTTAGGGTTTTCAGAGCGATTCACAAATAAATGCATTCAACTTTAAATAGCTCAGGAGGATTATAGAACCCAAAAGGTGAGGGATAGAGGATGTTTTCTGTTCTCCAATTATTTAAAGCTTAGCAAATAGGAGGACAGAGGCAGTCATGACCTCAAAGTTTTGGTTGCCCCAGTAAGTGTTGTTACAAATAGTCACATTCCCCAGGGAAGAAAGACTTAAGCTTACCGAGAGAAAGAATATGATGAATTTTTGATTTGTTTTATTTCCAAGGAGAAGGTATAATGAAGCAAAACATCTAGGCTTCAAACTTACCTAAACTGGTTTACACGGGTAGATTGAACTAAGCCTGGAATAAAAGGAAATGTCAAGTATAAAAAAAAGTTTTAAAAGTTTTTGTTTTGCAGGTATCTAGGCAAAACATACCACAGGTCTGTCTGGTAGGAAAATACAAGATGTCATAGGTTTCCTTTGACTTACAGAAAGGTCTGCAATTCTAATTTGAGGAGGGGGAAGTTCTAGAGCACAATGATTCGGACTCATTACCGTGAAAAAGTTCCCTGGTTTCTGCAATGGAGGAGTCAGGTTGGCCCTGCAGCTTAACCCCAGATAAGTGTGTATGGGCAATGCTGGTAGGATGGGTCACTTCTTACATTGCCGTTAGCTACCTCGGTGACTCCAGAGCTTGGGAAATTATTGGAAAGTCAGAATTGAATTCCCCAATTTCTTTTTGACCAAGTTAGCACCGATATTTTCAGATTTTAATTTTAATTGTGAAAGCATTGCTAACTTCCACTTCCTTCAGAAGTATAATGACGGATATGCCCCACTTAGAAAAATTTCGGCTTTAGAAAGAGTCTATGGGTTGATTTCATTAGCATTTTGGGTGTCCAGCTAGTACTATGAGAAGCATAGTCTGCTTATTTGCTAACTAGGTGGGAAGGCTGAACTTTGACGTCTCGTCTTGGATGTTGAGAGTCTCATATATATTTTAAAGAGCTCTGAGATCCTCCCTCCCTTGGGGAGCCAGGATTTGGCTTGTGAGTTATAAGGATATAAAGAATTCATATTCTCATTTTCAGCCTGTTTCTACCTTTTGCTTTTATAGATACGGCTTATAGGCTTGCAAAGAGGAAGAATCACGTTTGACTCAGTTAGTTTTACTTGTGATTCATTAGTTTGAGTCTTTAGGGGATCTCTGAAGCTCCCAGAATAAAAGTTGAGAGACCACAGCCACTCAGTCTCAGCAGCTCAGTCTCATGAGGTAGAAATCACAAATAACCTGTGGTCTTTTAATAACTGGCAGAGCAGTTCTGGGCAATATGCAGACGAAAGATTTTGAACCATTACATACATGAAAGCCTTCCTCTGGAGAAACAGAAAATTCCCAGGAGAACAGTGATGGATCATATGGGGTGATTACTAGGCCCACAGACTTCGGGAAGATGGTTCTGACCTCCTTGCACTTTCAGCAGTTGACCACCCTTTTCCTTCTACTAGGAGAGGACAAAGCTACATAAAAGGGGGTGGGTTTCCTTACCATGCCAAATTAAACCTTTCCCACTGGATAGCACCCCTTATAAGCATTTCCCTATTGGAATAACCAAAATAAGATACAACTTTCCCCAGAATATTCCAGATTAGAGTGAAGAAGACCAGAGGTGAGCACATGCATAATTGGGCACTGCAAAACCAGCCATCTAAGATGATAGTGATGGGGGTAGACTTGGGGAGTACATAGGGATGGGAAGAGAATGAAAGATTTATTTATTTATTTATTTTTTTTTTTTTGAGACAGAGCCTCAAGCTATCCCCCTGGGTAGAGTGCCATGACATCACAGCTCATAGCAACCTCCAACTCGTGGGCTCAAGCGAGTCTCCTGCCTCTGCCTCCCAAGTAGCTGGGACCACAGGCGCCCGCCACAACGCCCGGCCATTTTTTGGTTGCAGCCATCATTGTTTTTGGCAGGCCCAGGGTGGGGACTCAAACCCGCCACCTTAGGTGTACATGGCTGGCGCCTTAGCCAATTGAGCCACAGGCGCCGAGCCAAGACAGCAGCCTTAATCAATAACTGTTGTGTGTGGTGCTCTAAATTCTCCACCGACCAGCCATTCCTCCATCTCTTTCCCTCTCTCCAGGCCTCCCTGCTCCCTGAAACATAACAATATTAAAATTAGGCTGTTGAATACCATTACAATGGCTTCTAAGTGGTCAAGTGAAAGTCATGCGTCTCTCCCTTTAAATCAAAAGCTAGAAATGATTAAGCCTAATGAGGAGTCAAGGTGAAAGCTGAGATAAGCCAAAAGCTAGCCTTCTTGCCCCAAATAACTAGCCAAATTGTGAAGGCAAAGGGAAGGTTCTGGAGGGGAATTAAAAATGCTACAGCAGTGAGAGCTTGAATGATAACAAAGTGAAACTGCCTTCTGGTTAATGTGGAGAAAATCTTAGTGGCCTGAAAAGAAGATCAAGCCAGCCACACGACATTCTGTTAAGTCAGAGGCTAATCCAGAGCAAGACCCTAACTGTCCTCACCTCTCTGGAGGCTGAGGAGATGGGGAAGCAACAGAAGAAAAGTTTGAAGCTGGCACAGGTGGAGGTTTAAAGAAAGAACCCATCTCCATAACAAAAAATGGCAAGGTGAGGTAGCAAGTGCCGATGAAGAAACTGCAGCAAGTTACCCAGAAAACCAAACTCAGATCATTAACGAAAGTGGCTACAATAAACACCATATTGTTCAATGCATATGAAAACGTCTTACGTTATAAGATGCTGTGTAGAATTTCTAGAGCTAGAGTCAAAGATTGGCTTCAAAGCTACAAAGGACAGGCTCTTTTAGGAGCTGACTCAGCTGGTTCCCTTTAAGTTGAAGCCAGTGTTCAATTATCGTTTCAAAGATCCTCAGGCCCTCAATAATTAACTAAGTCTACTCTGCCTGCACTCTAGAAATGAACAACAGAGCCTGGATGACAGCACATCTGTTTCGAGCACAGTTTACTGATTATTTTAAGCCTACTCTTGAGACCTGTCGCTCAGAAAACATGATTCCTTTCAAGAGATCACTGCTCATTGACAATGCACCTGCTTACCCAAGAGCACTGATGGAGATACATAAGGACATCATCAAGTGATTGATGTTGTTTCCCACCCATCTACACAACATCCACTCTGTAGCCCACAGACCGAGGAGTAATTTTAACATTCAAATCACATTACTTAAGAAATACATTTCAAAAGACGATAGCCCCTCATGGATGACTCCGAAGGGTTCAAGACTGTAGTAAAAGAAGTAACCACAGATGTAGAAACTAGAGTCAGACACCCAGCCTGAAGATGCTGCTGACTTGTTATGAACTCATGGTAATACTTTCACAAACCAGGAGCGATTGCTTCTCGGCCTTTTGGCTGAGATGAAGTGTGGTCATGAATGAGCAGTTGCTTCTCACGGATGCAGCAAGAAAAAGAAGATTTCTTGACGTGGAATCCACTCACGATGAAAATGCTGTGAGCATCGTTGAAATGACAACAAAGAGATTAGAATATTATGGAAACTTAGTTGACATCAGAGTTTGAAAAGATGGTCTTGAAAGAATTTCTACGGTGGATAGAATGCTATCAAACAGCAGGACATGCTACAGAGAAATCTTTCGTGAAAGGAAGAATCAATGGATGGAGCAAATTCATTGTTTTCTTATTTTAGGCAATTTCTGCAGCTGCCCCAACCCTGGAGAGCCATCAACACTGGGGCAAAACTGTCCAACATCAAAAAGATTATGGCTCACTAAAGGCTCAGACAATGGTTAGCATTGTTTGGCAATAAGGGGTTTTTCAACTAAGGTATATGTGTTGCTTTTGACGTGACATTTTTGCACACTTAATAAACTACAGTATGCTATAAACATAATTTTTTATATGTAATGAAAAACCCAGAAATTTGTGAGTTGCTTTTTCTTTTCTTTTTCTTTTTTCAATAGAACCAAACTCATGATATCTCCGAGATATGCCTTTATGTGAACTTCCAAATGTCTGTCACTTCCCTTCCATTCTCCATAACTCCCCACATTCTCCCCTAAGGTACACTCTAACCAGAGACATACAAGATGTGCTGCCAGATAAAACATAGGACATGCAGTTAAATTGCATTTTAAATAAATAATAAAATCCTTTAGTATAAGTATGTCCCAAATATTGCATATGATACACTTAAGAAAGTATCTGTTGTTTATAGAAAATTCGAATTTAACTAGGTGCCCTGTATTTTGATTTGCTAAATCTGGCTACACTTCTGTTAGCAAAACCCTGTCTCTACTAAAAATAGAAAAATTAGCCAGGCTTTTTGGTGGGTGCCTATAGTCCCAGCTACTTGGGAGGCTGAGAAGCAGGAGGATCACTTGAATCCAGGAGTTTGAGGTTGCCGTGAGCTGGGCTGATGCCACGGCACTCCTGCCCGGGCGACAGGGTGACACACTGCCTCAAAAACAAAAATTAAAAAAATGTAAGACCCTTTGATGGGGAGAATCAATTAAAAGCGAGTAAGTGATGGATCCTTAATGGTTTATGTCAGGTTGCTACATTATGTATTTTCCCCAAGCACTGCAGAAAAGCCCTTAGAACACTAAGTTTAGCTCTAACTGGTCAGGGCTTTAATTGCCCTGCCTGTGCCCTATGCCTCTGACTGTCAGTCATGTCTGGGTTTCTGTGTTAAAATCACCTTGCTGTCCAGGGGTGGCTAATGTAGCTAATCAAGTATCATTTGCACTCTAGTACATTGGGAATATCTCTGCTTTATCACAAAAAAGGCACTACTTCCCCTGCAGAGCTCTCTCACTGCACAGGTTCTGAAAGCCAAAAGCCACGCGGCCATCCCCCTGCATCCTCGGCAGCCCGCAGGAGACACTGGACGCGTCCAGTGGATCCAAACTGCGTGCACGTTCCCTGGTTGCTCCGTCCTTTAGCCTTTCATCAGTCTTACGGCTTCCAGAGATCAGAAAATAACAAGTAGTATTTATGGAGTGATTATTACAAATGTGGCTCTGTTATAAGGTCTTTATATTGCCAACTTAATCTCCAAAATATTTTTATGAGATACATGGCTGAGAGAACAGATGCTCACACAGGGACGTGCTGGCTCCTCATCATAGGGGGAGAAGCCGGGCGAGGCCAGACGCCTTCTCTTAACTCCCAAGCTAACATGCTTCCCCGCAGAGCCCCGCGCAGGCCAGAATTGCATCCAGTCACATGCATACGACTTCAAGGAGAGTGATTGTGCAGGTGCAGTGGCTCCGCCTGTAATCCCAGCACTCTGGGAGGCCGAGGCCGGTGGATTACTTGAACTCAGGAGTTCGAGACCAGCCCGAGCAAGAGCGAGATCCCATCTCCAAAAATAGCCAGGCATTGTGGTGGGCACCTGTAGTTCCAGTACTGGGGAAGCACAGACAAAAGGATCACTCAAGCACAAGAGTTTGAGGTTGCTGTGAGCTATGATGCCACAGTACTCTACCAAGGGAGACAAAGTAAGACTCTGTCTCAAAAAAAAAAAAAAAAAAAGGAAAAAAGAGTAAATGTATTAGAATAAAACTTGAAGCCATTATTATAAGTCCGCATTCTTTCTCTAGATGAAGAGTTCTCTTGAGAAAGTATCCCCTCTCTGCTACAACAAGGCAAATGAGTGGGAGTCATAAATCAAATCATTGGATCCTCTAGTCCAACGGGTTCAATGTATAGATGAGGTCATGTGGTCAGATGGCAGCAGAGCAGGAATTGGTTCCATCGGTTCTATATCAAGGACCAGCACTCGTCACCGTCCACTGACATGTCCCAATGAGGATGACCAGGCTCTTTAAGTCTGATTACTTGGGTACAATTTTTTAAGAATGGACAGGCCAGAGTGCTACACCACCTTAAAAAGACCCAGCATCATCCTGGCAAGGTGATTTCCCCTTTTTCCATGAAATGATTCTTTGTTTTTCCTTTGGCTTTTCAGATTAGAACCCATAGCCTCAGAGGTTAAGTGCAGAAGCATCCCACCCATGAACATAAAACTGAACTGGTCCAGAAAGGAACCTTCCGGGACTAGGATGTGGGAGAGTCTCCGCATCTCAGCCAGTGAGGAGAGAAGTGGGAGGGCCTGGTCCTCCTGAGCCACACCACAGTGCAAATGCACGAACCTTTGGAGCCTTCCTGGGGAATGCCAACTGGCTGGGCAGACACAGTCAGGGGACGCCGTGAGCAGAGGCTTCAGTGCGTTCCACATCCTCCCGACAATCAAGACGTAGTCAGAGGTTGTGCCTTTGACCTCCCTGACTAACTGCCACACAGAGACAACTTCAGACACTGTGAACTAAAAAAAAAAAAAAAAAAAAAACCAACAGTGAGAAGGGATGGAGAAAGCGGCTGTTCAAGGAGATGAGCAACAGGAGCCGGGACTCCTCACCATAAACAGATGAGAGGGCCTTAAATACAGGATGCCCTTTAAAGAGCTGAACTGAGCCGGCTGCATTTATTTGCTCAGTGTTCCTCAGCCAGGTTGGAAAACAAAACCCTGAAATTAATGCCAAGATAACAGAGACGCGGGTAAGACTCTTCCCTCCAATAATTATCTTACTATCTGTCCATCTTAGATCAACAAACATGCTATGATTGACAGTTTTAAATGTTTAAGTTAGTCTGAGCTCGCATAAACCATTTTAAGTTTTCTAGGACAGGGGAACATTATAAAACAAATAACCTTCTCTCCATCTTCTCACTTTCAAACCTTCTTCCCACCTGCCCTCCAAATCCCGTTTGGAGGGGCATCCGCAGAGCATTTCAGTCCTTGAGCTGATGGGTACAAACCACGGGGAGACCCGGCATAGTCCCTGTGTGCTTCTAAATGAAAAGAGAGAAAATTCCCAGGGAAATCCAAGCGTCTTCAGTATCAATGACAAAAGGAAATTAAGTTACTTCTGATAACTATCACTCTCACTCTTTTGCTCTTTTTTGCAGATTCTGGGTCTCCCGGAAGCCATGACCTCATTGGGGTAATCAATGAGTAATCACTTAAAAAATAGAAGTTTTCCAGCTCCATCCCTGTAAATATGAAGGAGGTAAAGTCTCCATCTTTCTTTAT
>CAUYQV010044822.1:0-29065 GCA_963574575.1 Galagoides demidoff | reverse complement strand
GCCTGTGGTCCCAGCTACTTGGGAGGCGGAGGCAGGAGACTCACTTGAGCCCAGGAGTTGGAGGTTGCTATGAGCTGCGACGCCATGGCACTCTACCCAGGGGGACAGCTTGAGGCTCCGTCTCAAAAAAAAAAAAATGAGCTTTTATATTGTTGGATTTTAAGAGTTCTTCATATGTTCAAGACACTAGTCTTCTACCAGATATATGATTTACAAATTTATATAGTTTGGATATTTGTCAAATCTCATATTGAAATGTGATCTCTAGTGTTAGAGGTGGGGCCTGGTGGGAGGTGTCTGGGTCATGGGTGTGAATCCTCATAAATGGCTAGGTGCCCTTCCCAAGGTAATGAGTAAGTTCTCACTTTCTTAGTTCACGTGGCAGCTGGTTATTTGAAAGAGTGTGGCACTCCTCCTCCTCTCTCTTTCTCCCTCTCTTACAATGTAACATGCTTGTTCACCTTAGCCTTCTTTTTATTTGTTTTTGACAGGATCTCACCCTGCTGCCCTGTGGTTGAGTGCTGTGGTGTCATCATAGTTCATAGCTACCTCAAACTCTTGGACTCAAGAGATCTTCATGCCTCAATTTCCCTAGTAGTTGGAACTGAAGGCACCACCATGACACTCAGTTGATTTTTCTATTTTAGTAGAGACAGGGTCTTCCTCTTGTCCAGGCTGGTTTCAAACTCCTGAGCTCAAGGGATCCCCCTGCCTCTGCCTGTCAGATTGCTAGGATTACAGGCATGAGCCACCTGTCTGGCCCCCATTGGCCTTCTGTCATGAATGGAAACTCCCTGAAGCCCTGACCAGAAGTGAAAGCTGGTGTGATGCTTCTTGTACAGCCTGCAGAATCAGAAACCAAATGAAACCTCTTTTCTTTATTAAACACCCAGCCTCAGGTATTCCTTTATAAAAATGCAAAACGGACTAAGACAGAAGTATTTTCTTTCAATCTGTGACTTATCGTTTCATTCTCTTAAACGGTGTCTTTCAAAGAGTAGAGGTTCAATTTTGGTGAAGTCTGGTTTACTGATATTTGATTTATAGTGTTTTTGGTGTCACATCTAAGAAGTCTTTGCCTAACCCAGAGTTTGTAAAGTTCTTTTCCTCTGTGTTTTCTTCTTAAAGTTTTTAGTTTTAGATTTTACATTTGGATTTGTTTCATGCTAGGTGCCTTTTATGAGGCAAGGACATTCCCTTCTATTCTTGGCTTGCTTAACCGTTTTTATAGGAATGAATGTTAGATTTTTGTCAAATGGTTTTTCTACATTTATTTACATGATCTTGTAGTTCTTATTTTTAGTCTATTAATATGGTACATTATGTTAACTTTCCAATGTGAAAGCAACTCTGCATTTCTGGGAGAAACTCTGCTTGGTTGTCCTCACTTACCTGTACTGGGTACGTACCAAGACCCACCAGTGGATGCCTGAATTAGCGGTTGGTAGGGGAGAATGTAGAGAATGTAGAACCCTATATAACACTGTTTTTTCCTATATTGACATATGCTATTATAAAGTTTAATTTATAAATTAGGCATAGTAAGGGATTAACAACAAAAACTGGTAATTAAATAATTATAACTATATAGTATAATAAAAGTAATGTAGGCTCAGCACCTGTGGCTAAGGCACCAGTCACATACACCTGAGCTAGTGGGTTTGAATCCAGCCTGAGCCCACCAAACAACAATGACAGCTGCAACCAAAAAATAGCCAGGCATTGTGGTGGGCACCTGTAGTCCCAGCTACTAGGGAGGTGGAGGCCGGAGAATCTCTTGAGCCCAGGAGCTGGAGGTTGCTGTGAGCTGTGATGCCACAGCACTCTCCCCAGGATGACAGCTTGAGGCTCTGTCTAAAAAAAAAAAAAAAAAAAAAAGTAACGTGAATATGGTCTCTCTCTCAAAATATTTTATTTTACTGTACTGGGCGTAACTGAAAATACAAAAAGTGAAACTCTGGATAAAGGGGTTCTACTATATTTCTACTGTATTTTATATATAGTAGATGTGTATATAGTCATGTGTTGCTTACTAAGGGGATATATTCTGAGAAATGCATCTTTAAGCAATTTTGTCACTGTGCAAACATCATGCAGTGTACTTAAACAAACCCAGATGGGGGGATGGAGCAAGATGATGGACCAGAAGGATCATTTGGCTGAACTCTCTTAGTACAATTTGGGAAGGGAAGAAAGCCAAGCCATACCTGGTGAGGGGATCTTGCCTGGAGCTGCACGGTGAGGTGGTGGTATACTGGATGCAGTGAGTGATCCAGAGCAGTGGAGATCTCACACACTAGTATTTTTTCTTCTTTTTCTTTCTTTTTTTCTTCTTCTATTTGTTGCTGAGGTTGCTTATTTTTGCCTGAAAGAGCCTTTTTTATTTTGTTTTGATGTGTTTTATTTTTTGCTAAGTTGTTTGGCTGGTGCTTTTCTTAACTTCCACATTTATTTTCATCAATAGCAAGGACTCTTGTATTTTTTAGTTAAAGTATTTTAGCCTCATTTACTCTCTCTCCCTATTTAACTCTTCTACATTCTCTCCTTGGATAGAGACTCTACCCAGGCCCCCTGTTTGCATGTGGTCTAGCCTGCTCGTAGGGCAGAGGTTTCGTGTCATGAGTGGCAAGCCAAGAAGACTAGAAACTGTTGCTCCACCCAGCAGCCTATTTGTAAAGCAGAGGTGTCATTCTGTATGAAGTGGGCCACTCTCCCTACCTCTAGATCAGTGGTTCTCAACCTTCCTAATGCCACCACCCACAGGTTGAGAACCGCTGCTCTAGATGAAGAGCAGTTGTATAGAGGTTTTGCCCAGAGGGAGAAGCAGGCTGTAAGAACAGAGAGCTGAAGCTCTCCCCAAGGGAACTGACTTCTTTTGAATCTAAGTGTGGAGTAGTTCAAGCTTACGGGTAAAAACAATGGATATATTTTGGTGGTAAGCAATTAAGAGGAGGCCAGTAAGAGGAGGCCAGTAGCTCCATGAGAGCAGTCAGTGACACAACCATAGACCAGCTAGTTGACTGGAGAGAAAGAGACAACTAAGAAGAACCCTCCTGGGGTTTTAACAAGCCTCAAAGATGGGCCTCAAAGAGTGTCTCCCCAAAGGAGGCCTAAATTTAATTAGATCAGATGTGAAGCAATTTATACCCCAGGGTGTTGTCTAAAACAATAGAGCTATCAATCATCCACGGAGGCTAACAGCTGGATGTGATTTCAACTGAGGAAGACAGCTTAACAGAGAAATCAGGAAAAGACACAGTCAAAGAAAGCCCTGTTAAAACCACTGTCACCCAGGGTGACTATGCACATGCCCAAGGCTGGTTCCTCTGAGGAGTGAAATCAGAGACTGTATACTGTAGGAGAAATAGACTTAAAAATAGACCACCCAAGTCACTAAGCAAATGAACAAGCAAACAAGTCACAGAAAGTGAGAGGTCAATATTTAGCATGTTATAGTATATCATCCACGATATCCAATTTTTAACATAAATTTCTGAGAGATGAAAAGAAACAGGAAAGTCTGAACATACTTACGTATATTAAAAAAAAAAAAAAAAAAACAACCAGGCAACAGAAACCATTTTTAAGAATCTGACCTTGGGCTGGGCCAGGTGGCTCATGCCTGTAATTCTAGCACTTTGGGAGACCCAGGCAGGTGGATTGCCTGAGCTCAGATGTTTGAGACCAGCCTGAGCAAGAGCAAGACCCTGTCTCTAAAAATAGCCAGACATTGTAACAGGTGCCTGTAGTCCCAGCTACTTGGGAGGCTGAGGCAAGAGGATTGCTTGAGCCTAAGCATTTGATGTTGCTGTGAGCTATGATTCCAAGGCACTCTACTGAGGGCAACAAAGTCAGAGTGTGTCTCAGAAAAAAAAAAAAAAGAAAGAAAGAAAAAAAAGGATCTGACCTTGTAGCAGACAAAGATTTCAAAGCAACTATTATAAATATATTCAAAGAACTAAAAAAATGCTGGGTGGCACCTATGGCTCAAAGAGTAGGGCACTGGCCTCGTATACTGGAGATGGCAGGTTCAAACCCAACCCTGGCCAAAAAAAAAAAAAAAAAAAAAGCTTAAAGAAATAAAGGAAGGTAAAAATGACAATTTCTTATCAAATAGAGAACATCAATAAAGGGATAGAAATTATAAAACAGCACCAAATGTAAATTCTGGACTTAAAGGAGTTTAATAACTAAAGTGAGAATTTTACTAAAGAGATTCAGCAATAGATCTGAATGGGCAAACAAAAGGATCACCTGGACATAGTCACTCATGCAAGACACTTGGGAGGCTGAGAAGGGAGGATTGCTTAAACTGTGGATAATATACTGTAACATGCTAAATATTGACCTCTCACTTTCCGTGACTTGGTAATTTTTTGTTTACTTGTTCATTTGTTTAGTGACTCAAGAGTTTGAGGCTATAAAGGATTCATCACAGAAAAGAGCACTTTAATGAAACTAACAGCTGATTTCTTATCAGAAATGATCAAGGCTAGAAGTGCTGACAGAAAAAAATAAGTAAGATTGCCAAGAATCTTATATCCAACAAATGCTATCTTTCAAAGCCAAAGGTAAGGCAGGGCATGGTGGCTCACACCTGTAATCCTAGCACTCTAGGAGGCCAAAGTGGGAGGATCCCTCAAGCTCAGGAGTTCGAGACCAGCCTGAGCAAGAAGACCCCCATCTCTACTAAAAACAGAAAAATTAGCTGGCCATTGTGGCCGGTACCTGTAGTCCCAGCTACTTGGGTGGCTGAGGCAGGAGGATCACTTGAACCCAGAGTTTGAGGTTGCTGTGAGCCATTCTGATTTTGTGACACTCTAGCCTGGACAACAAAGTGAGATTCTGTCTCAGGAAACAAAACAAAACAAAACCCAAAGGTGAAATAAAGACCTTTCTAGTAAACAAAAATTGAAAAAATTTATTATTATATTATTGAATTTAATTTGCCAAAATTTTTTTTCCTTGTCTTTTTTAAATTAAATTATAGCTGTGTGCATTAATGCAACCATGGGGTACAGTGTACTGGTTTTATATACAATTTCAAATATTTTCATCAAACTGGTTAACATAGCCTTCGCGGCATTTTCTTATTGTGTTAAGACATTTGTATTCTACACTTATTAAATTTCACATGTACCCTTGTAAGATGCACCATAGGTGTATGGTCCCACCAATTACACTCCCTCCACCCGTCCTCCCTTCTCCCCTACCCACCCTCTCCCCTTTTCCCTTCTTCTTGGGCTATAATTGGGTTATAGCTTCCATATGAAAGCTGTAAATTGGTTTCATAGTATGACTGAGTACATTGGATACTTTTTCTTCCATTCTTGAGATACTTTGCTAGAAGAATATGTTCCAGCTCCATCCATGTAAACATGAAAGAGGTAAAGTCTCCATCTTTTTTAAAGATGGTATGATATTCCATGGTGTACATATACCACAATTTATTAATCCATTCATGGGTTGATGGGCACTTGGGCTTCTTCCATGACTTAGTGATTATGAATTGGGCTGCAATAAACCTTCTGGTACAATTGCCAAACTCTTGTTAAGAATTTTTATTTCTGGCCAAGTGTGGTGACTCACACCTGTAATCCTAGCATTTGGGAGGCTGAGGCAGGAGGATCTCTTGAGCTCAGCAGTTTGAGGTTGCACTGAACTATGATGACTCCACCCTAGGCAACAGGATGAGATCCTGTCTCTGAAAAAAGGAATTTTTGTTTATATGTTAGTGATTGATATTAGATTGTAGTTTTTCTGTTCTTATAATACTGTTGTCTGGCTCTGGTAGTTTTTTTGTTCTTGTAAAAGTGTCACTGGTCTATGAAATGAATTGGGAAATATTTCTTCTAGTCAATTTTCTGGAAGTTTATGTAAAACTGCTATCACTTCCTCCTTAAATGTTTGGTAGACTGCTAGCTCCTGTCCTCTTAAGAGTGAGGGTGAGGAACCAAAGAATCACACATGGGTAAAAGATTCATTCAAAGTGGAAGGCAACTGGATTTCACTGTGATAGAGTACAAATAATTTATTGACATGCGTTCAGATTTCACATTGCAACTTACCTTTGAGAAAGTACCACTTTCTGCATTTTAGTTTCTATCAAAGAAGAATGCCCACCTAAAAAGCTCCTCCTTTTTTTCATTTCCATGTCTGTGTAGGGCCAGATTTTTTTTATATATTGCAACCAAAACCATATATCACAGCACACTGAATGCAGTACCAGAAGAATACAGTTGTCTTCTACCGAGCCAGACTTGAGCAGATGTGCAAAAAATCAACAACAACAACAACAAGACAGAAAAGAAGCCACTCTTCTCACTGTTTTTAACATTATATTTATTTTTAATAAAAATATAATTTTTAGACTAATAAGAAAGACACCAATTGTTATTTTTTAAAGAAATTAATACATTTTTTAAGTTCTCAATTTAAGTATCTGATAAGAGGTATCAGTTTTTATTGCTGCTGTAACAAATTACCACAGATTTGGTGGCTTAAAACAACACGTTTATTCTCTTACTGTTCTGAAGGTCAGAAGTCTGATATGGGTCTCACTAGGCCAGAGTTAAGCAGGGCTGTTTCTTTCTGGAGGCTCCAGGAGAGGGTACAGTCTTGGCTTCTGGCCTCACACCATTTCTTGGCTCCTGGCCTCACACCATTTCCTCATCTGTTTCCATTTCATCACATCATCACCTTTTGACTTTGACCTTCCTACTTGCTTTTTATGAGAACGCTTGTGGTGACATTGGGCCCACCCACTAATCCAGGATAATCTCCCCCACTCAAGATCCTTAACCCATTGCTGACCAGATAGGACATACCAGGAAACATGAATAGTTTTTGTGTAAAATTGCTGGTCAACAATGTGTTAAGATGTTAGAGGGGCTAAGTGGTGCTATATTTAAAGCAGCTGAGAGACAAGGAGGGGGAAAGAGTAAAATAAGCTGAATTTGGGACAAGTGGGAATGGAGACTAGGAGAAAACAATCAGGGAACAGCTGCTATGTTAACACATTGTTGACTGGCAATTTTACATAAACACTATCCCGAGTAACTTGTGACCAGTCAGCAATGTGTTAACTTAATTATATCTGCAAATCCTTTTGCTATATGAGGTAACAAATTCACAAGTTCCAGGGATTAGAACATAAAAAGAAAGAAAAGACAAAAAGAAAAAATATTTTTTGGGGGATGGCGGCACCGGTGGCTCAATGAGTAGGGCGCCAGCCCCATATACCAAAGGTGGTGGGTTCAAACCTGGTCCTGGCCAAACTGCAACAAAAAAACAGCCGGGCGTTGTGGCAAGCGCCTGTAGTCCCAGCTACTCAGGAGGCTGAGGCAAGAGAATTGCCTAAGCCCAGGAGTTGGAGGTTGCTGTGAGCTGTGTGATGCCACGACACTCTACCAAGGGTGACAAAGTGAGACTCTGTCTCTACCAAACAAAAAAAAAGAATATAGATCTCTTTCTAGAGGCATTATTCAGCTTTTTATATACGGTGAGAATCAACAGATACTACTGACCCCCATATACAGAAGCTGTTTTGAGTCTTTGATAACCATGGGTGTAAGAGGTCCCAGGGATGGTGGAACTTGAGTGGGCCTGGGGGATTTTCCTGAGCAGTCTCTGTTTGACAGTAGGGAAGCTGGGCCAGGTCACAGCTGGAGGGGAGCACAGGGAGGGCCCAGCTTAATGCAACTGCTTTTCTATAGTGGTAAGGACGGCAGGGCTCTGCAGCAGGTCTGAGCACGAATCCTGCCTGTGTCTGTGATGCAGGTCCACTAACTCTAGATGTTCACAGCCAAACTGGTGACCTTCCACCCTAAACTTGCACCTACCCCCCCATATCAGACCTTCCCCACCCCTACCCAGTGCCCAAGCTAGCAATATCTCCTGTCTCCATGACTGGAAAGCTTCCTCATTTAGGGTCTCTAGCCCTAAATTTGCTGCTCCCAATCCACCTTCTGACCACAGCCTGAGGGAATCCTCTTCATCACCCTCAGGGCAAATGTCCAGCAGTGTTTGAGCCCTCCAGCCCCGCCTCTTGTAGCATCCCCACTCTAGCCTGCCCAGTGCCTGGCCTCCATGTGTGTTAGCTCCATCTGGAGCCAGCCCTGACTGCCTGGGCTGGGGTGGAGGTCTCTCCTCTGCCTCAGAGTCAGACCTCCCTGCTGTCTCTGTCTCTGCTGGGTCCCTAACTGCTCCCTAGCCCTAGCCCAGACTGCAGGGAGAGTGTGGGGAATGGGTGTGAAGCAAGCAGATGAGAGCTCCAGGTACCTGAGGAAGACCCCCAGCCGACAGATGAGGACTTTTGTGAGGTGACACTGTAAAGGGTACAGAATCAGGTACTCTGTTCCAGACAACAGTGTAAGAGACAGGCTGTTGGCCAGGCGCGTGGTGGCTGACGCCTGTAATCCCAGCATTTGGGAGGCCGAGGTGAGTGGATTGCCTGAGCTCACAGGTTGGAGAGCAGCCTGAGCCAGAGTGAAACCTCATACCTTAAAAAAAAAAAAAAAAAAAAGCCGGGTGTTGGGGCAGGCACCGGTAGTCCCAATTATTCCAGAGGCTGAGACAAAAGAATTTCTTGAGCCCAAGGCTTTGAGGTTGCTGTGAGCTATGAGGCCATGCAGTCTCATAGCCTCATGGGCCTCATTGTCCCACCAAGGGCAACAAAATGAGACTCTGTCTCAAAACAAACAAACAACAACAAGAAGGGATCTGGGGCAGGAATAGAACTGTTGGGCAGAGGGGACCAGGATTCTCTCCTTGACAAACTACTCGGGCTCCTTGAACTCTTTTTCAACCAGTCTGACTTTTGGACGTTTCATTGTCCAATTTTAGCAAAAACCCTGATGAGTCTGTTTAGCAAGAAGCCCTCACCCCTGATATCTGATCAGGTTTCTTTATCTTCCACCCCTGCAAGCCCCACCCAGGGGATGTCTGCTCACTTTTGTCTTAACAAGAATCCTGTTAGGTGGGTTTAGCCAGAATCCCCTGATTCCTGATGTGTCCTTTCAGTAATTTTCCATCCACTGACCTCTACTCTGCTTCTTGGCTAGACATTCCCACTTGGCCATGCTGTTTTTGGAGTTGAACCCAGTCTCTCTCTCCCAGTGCAAAATCCCATCACAGTGGTCTTTTGCCTATCTTGGTAGCATCTTTAACAAGTGTCATAAGCCAAGGGCATAGTGCCTAATGCTTATAATTCCAGCACTTCCAGAGGCTGAGGCAGGAGCATGACTCAAGGCCAGGAGTTTGAGAACAGTGTGAACAAGAGCAAGACCCCTTCTCTACAAAAAATAGAAAAAATTAGCTGGGCAAGGAGGCAGGCTTCTGTAGGCCCAGCTACTCAGGAGGCTGAGGCAGTACCAGGCTGACTTGAGTCCAGGAGTTTGAAGTTGCAGTGAGCTATGATGACACCACTGCACTCTAGTCAGGGCCACAGAGCAAGACCCTGTCTTAAAAAAACAAACAAAGAAATAACAAACAACAGCAACAAAAATATCATGAATAATGATGGGGCTCTGCCACTGGCCTCACATCCTCCCTTCCAGATTTAGCAAAATACTCCAGCAGGTCCTGGGTCCTCAGGTTACTGAAGGCCTTTCTCCTCACACTGGATGGGTCACACACATGTCCATCTTTAAATCTCCCACCAGGACCTCAGAGGTTTCTGAAGACCCTATGGCCATTCTCTCCCCATCACCATCTCTGCTTTGTGAGATGCCTGCCTTCCCTTCCTGGCCTGATCCCTTCCTTCTCCCCAGCTTAGCCTGTCTTCCCTGCTGCTGCCCTTGAATCTTCCGTGTAGCTTGAGGAGCCTACGCGTGGTGTTGGGGCTCAGAAGGGCCTTCCCGGCCATTCCATACCCTGTGCAAGGTCTGACTTCTTTTTTTTTTGAGACAGAGCCTCAAGCTATTCTCCTGGGTAGCGTGCTATGACATCACAGCTCACAGCAACCTCCAACTCTTGGGCTCAAGCGAGTCTCCTGCCTCAGCCTCCCAAGTAGCTGGGACCACAGGTGCCTGCCACAATGCCCGGCTATTTTTTGGTTGCAGCCATCATTGTTGTTTGGTGGGCCCAGGCTGGATTTGAACCCGCCACCTTAGGTGTATGTGGCTGGCGTTTTAGCCACTTGAGCCACAGACGCTGAGCCCCAGGTCTGACTTCTATGAGGTCTCTTGTGTGGGCCTCATTCACACCCTCCCAATGCCATGGGGTTCCTGCTGTGGTCCCAGTGTTCCTAGCACCAGGCTAGACATGGAAATCCAGAGGTAACAGTAATCTTAGAGTATAGACAGGAGTAATCTCTGAGTATAGACAGGATACATGTATCTATCAGGGAAAGACCCTCTACTGGGTTTTACTGCACAGAATTTAGTGGTGGGCTGTTACCTAGGGATGGCAGGCTGGAGTGACCCACAGGGTTGGCATATAGATATATGACCTGTGCATTTGATTTAATGCCCTGCTGTGGCCATCTTGAAATTCTTCATAATATTTGAATAAAGGGATGCTCGTTCTCACTGGTCCCTACAGATTATGGAGGTCCTGGGGGGCCTGAAGCTCCAAGCATAGGCTTACCCAGCAGGTATGCACCCACCTGGCATCACCCACCATCCTTGTCTTTTGCTGGGTTCCTTGCCGTCCTTGGCACCAAAGGCCTATGGTTGAAGTAACCATGGGACGTGGTACTCAAGGGTAGTGTTTAGCTGGGAGCTCTAGGAATGCACAGTGTAGGCACAAAGGATGTAGGAAAAAGGGACGTTGGCACAATGACACAAACAGGAAATTGACATGCCACTTGGTTCTGGGAGACACCCTAATGGGCCTGGGACCCTTTTATGTTACCAGGTGACAGGTCCTTTTCAGGATTAGACCATCTTGACCATTGATCCTGAGCAGGCCACACAGGGCTTCACGTGCCTTGTGCCAGATGATAAAACATTGCTACCTGGGCTGAACGCCTATGGGAAGTCCCTCCTTCCCCTCTGGCTTTTGTGGCTGCCTGCTGTATGCTGTTTGGATCAGAGGACAAAGGGGGCCTCATCTCTGAGGGTTCCAGAGGAGGTAAGGAAGGTGTGAGTGGGTGTTACTCCTGGTCCTGCCTCACGTGAGTCACACCGTTGCCACTGGCTGGCATGAGCCCACCATTTGTCTGAGGAGAGGCGGTGAAGCTGTTCCCACTGCCCTTTGAGTGCTACCCAGTTGTGCCCCCAGAGCTTGGCTGTGCTTTGCAGGCAGATCCCTCTGTGCTGCCCTTGAGAACAGGTGAGAGGCATCGCTGCAGAGCCCTGAATTGCCTGCACAATTAAAGGAACTGGAAGGCAGGAAGCAGAGTGTGTGACACCTAAAAGCCGCTCAGCATAGTCTCAGGCAGGGAAGGAGAGAACAGTAAGAACCTTTTGGCTGATCTCTGCCTCTTGGTTTCCAGCAAGTTTCATCTCATTGTGGCTAAAAGAGTGGAGAAAGGCTCTGCAGGTTCATAGATGCACTGAGGGTTCTGAACTGTCATTAATTACACTGATGATCGAGTCCTTAACTCAGGCTTTTGGTGTCCTGGGCCCGAGTCCAATGCTCAAGTGAGCCTCCCTTACTGTGCCCAAACACCAACCAGTAGTAAATGAGCTGCAACAGATGTGAGAGGAGGAGAGTAACCCCCGGAGGGCCAGCACCCTTTGGAATGCGGAGCTCAGGCTCCACAAGAGCAGAGGCCACCGTCTCCCTTGCACCCTGCTTCACATCAGGCATCCAGCAGGTGCTCAATAAATATTTGTGGGAAAACGAACCATCTGGTAACTCAGAGGCAGAAGACTGAGAGGGGATGTGTGTGCATGTGCGGGAGGTTGCCTACATTTACTGGTGTGTGTGGGTGTTTGTTGTGTGCATGTGTGTGTGAGATTTTCTTTTTGTTTTTGAGACAGAGTTTCACCATGTCACCCTGGGTAGATTGCTATGGCATCACAGGACACAGCAACCTCAAACTCCTGGGTTTAAGTGATTCTCTTGCCTCAGCCTCCCAAGTAGCTAGGACTACAGGCACCTGCCAAAAACGCCTGGCTATTTTTTTTTTTTTTTTTTTTTGCAGTTTTTGGCCGGGGCTGGGTTTGAACCCTCCACCTCTGGCATATGGGGCTGGCGCCCTACTCCTCTGAGCCACAGGCATAGCCCAACTCTCGGCTATTTTTTCTGTCGTTGCAGTTGTTTAGTTGGCCTGGGCTGGGCTCAAACCCCCCACCCTTGGTGTATGTGGCTGGTGCCATAACCACTGTGCTACGGGTACTGAGTCTAGATTTTCTTTTCTTTTTCTTTTTTTCTTTGAGACAGAGACTCAAGCTGTCACCCGGGGTAGAGTGCTGTGACATCACAGCTCACAGCGACCTCCAACTCCCAGGTTTAAGCGACTCTCTTGCCTCAGCCTCCCCAGTAGCTGGGACTACAGGCCCTGCCACAATGTCCGGCTATTTTTTTGATGGTTATTTTGCAGCCATCATTGTTGTTTGGTGGGCCCGGGCTGGATTCGAACCCGTCAGCTCTAGTGTAGGTACCTGGTGCTTTAGCCGCTTGAGGCTTAAGGTTGTTCTAACAGTGATCCTGACCTCTAGCAAACTTGCCCCAATCCATGTTCTGGTATTTGACCCATTCTGACCATTCAAAGCTCCACGTGGCCTGTGTGAGCATTGCAGAAAAGATGCCTCTCCCCTG
The DNA here is from genome assembly GCA_963574575.1 of Galagoides demidoff. NCBI lineage: Eukaryota > Metazoa > Chordata > Mammalia > Primates > Galagidae > Galagoides > Galagoides demidoff. Next base: position 16,357 of record CAUYQV010044822.1, on the reverse strand, counting down.
CGGGACCCCTCCAAAAGAGAAAAACACAACATCCTGCTACCTGGAGTCCAGTGTCTAAAGGAGTTTGGTGAACATTTCTCCTTGCTTTATAAGCTCTGCTTGCCATAGAGTGCAGAAATATCCAAGGACAGCTGGGGTCAAACCCCAGGGCTGCTAGTGATTGCTTGTTTGATCTTGGACAGAGTTTCCTCTTTCGAGTAGGGGAAAAATATATTAATCCCTGTTATGGTGATTTACTGAATCATGCGAGTAACATGCAGTGGTTGCCAGTTTCCCAGATGAGACGGCGGTCAGTGAGCCCTCCCTTGCCCCCAGTATTCATGCTCTGCTACAATTCCCTCTCATGCAGAATAGGGCTAACCTCTGTACCAAGGGGACGTTGCAGAAATGATGGAGCATGGTTTCAGAAAAGACATGGCAGCTTCCACCCAACTCTTAGGTCACTTGCTCTGGGGGTAGCCAGCCCCGTGTCTTGGAGGAAGCCTCCTGTTAATAGTCGGCACCAGCTGACCACCTAGACGAGGGTACCATCCTGGAAGTGGATCCTCCAACCCAGTCCAGCCTTCTGATGACCACAGCCCTAGCTGACATCTCGCTTGTAAACTTGTGCGAGACTCTGAACCAAAACCCCTCAGCTCAACAGCTCCTGAATCCTTGATCCAGAGAAACTGAAGGGTAATAATAGCCTGTTGCTTTAAGCAGCTAAATTTTGGAATAATTTGTTACACAGGAAAGGGTACATAATACACGTGTGTAGCATAATGCCTGGTACATGGTAAGTGCTCAGTGCAGGAGAGCAAGGCGCTGTTACTAATCACTCCCCTTCTCTGGAATCATGCTTTGTAACTGGATTGTGTTCATTGCACCAGTTCCTTCTTAGACTTTTCCCACTGATGCAACAAAGGGCTGGTCCCATCAGTTTGCCAGATGTGTCTGAATCTCTCCCTGACTTGAAGAAGGTTCCCCCCCTCAGACCACAGTTAGCAGCCAGTACTAATAAATCTATTTCCTGCTTTGGTAATGTCTCCAACATCAGAACTGATTTTCTTTTCTTTTCTTTCTTTCTTTTTTTTTAAATGTACAGTTCTCCTTAAATGTCTTTGTATATAAAACAAGAGACCCCCAACGTTAGCGTCCCTTTGCTTTAATTCCAATTCCCCCATTTTCCTGTATGGGCTCTTGGATTTCATCCACTCATCTGCCACCCTCAACACCATACCGCTTTCAAAGTTCTTTTTCTTTTTTTGTGAAAAATCTCTCATCAGTAAGCTTCCTGCTAACAGTCAGCACCAGCTGACCAGCTAAACGATCCTTACTTTCTGGGCAAGTAGGATCTGAAAACTGTGCCTCTTGCATGTTTATACATGAAGGCGATAAGGGGCACTCCTGAGCTGGCCGCCTCCACTGTCTTCCTCCAGACCCATTTCCTGTGGCCTTGCTGTCCCATCAGGCTGGAAAACAGCCAGTAGCAGCAGCACTCACAGCCTGGTGGCAGGTCATCTGGAACCAAGGCAGATAATCTCTGGATTCTGGATTGGTTATTCATGGGGCCCCTTTCTTGGAAAATTAAGAATTTCAAGACAGTTACAGCCAGGGCCAAGCATGGGGCCTTTCTAAGCCTGTACCCTGTGGGACTGCAGAGCTTGCACGCCCATGAAGCTGGCTCCACTGGCACCGAAGACCCTTCCAGCCTCCAGTCCCCATTTCCTTAGAATTCCTCAGATCCCTCTGTTGGCTTCTCTCCTCTGCTTTCCATCTTCATTCCCCAATGCCCTCTTGCATCCTCTTCTGCAGAGCAGGCCAGGATTCCTGACTGGCGTGGCCTGCTCTTGATGTCTTCAGGACTATTTGGTTTCCCTCCACATTTGTCTGGGGGATTCTGTCTCTCGTTCTGGCATTATCTAGTCCCTCTCCTGCCATGGCTGGATTGCCAGTTAGGGGCTGGATTGCAGGTCAGTACTCCTACCCCTTCCACCTTTCACCTGTGTTCTTAGAACTAGCCCCACCCACTTCTCCAGCTTCATAGTCTATTGCTCCTCCAGTGAGCAGAACAACAATCTCAAGACATTCCAGGCCCTGACATGACTATGAACTATGGAATAATGTGGCAGAGACAGGTCGTATATTCACCAATTTCATTGTCCACACCTCTTCACCCTTTGGAAAACGACATTTCCCAGTTGCCCTTGCATCCAAGTGAGCCCATGTGACCAGTTAGGCCAATGGAATGTGGGAGGAAGTGAGGTACAGGATACCTAGGCTTCCCCCAGCATCTCCCTGAGAACCTCTGCTTAAGCTCCTTCCTCCTAACTACCTGTTTGTGACACCCTGCAGGTGACTCAGGATGGGGAGGGGCAGTGGTATGGGCAAGGGCAGCAGCACAGTATATGACTTGAAGCCACAGATGGTGGAGTTGCTAGATGGAAGTAGCTCCCAGATGACTTTGTATAAGCGGGAGACACCCTTAAACACTGTATGATACCTTCCTCCCAGCCCAAGGTCCCAAAGAACACACCAGGAGCTATCTTCCTGTTTCCCTAGTCTGGTTCTTGCCACCAGGCTCCCATGTTTTCAGGAAGCTCCAGGCAGCCATGGAAGTGACATTGACCGTGTAGGCAAAGACATGGGAGACCCTGTGCGCATAAATTTTGCACTCTGGGCCTCATTTCTGGCATTGGAAAGATGGAGAAAGCTTATCTTTTCAGATCCCCCTGCCTCTCCTGATGAGATTCTGGCCCCAGCTTGTCCTCTTTCCCTATGCCCAAGGGAATAGCGTGATATTTGCAGAGAGCTCCCACAGGCCAGTGTCTTTGAGTTCAGCATGGTTTCTATAAGATTGAAAAGTGATAACTGTGGAAAGAGTTTGTGAACACAAATGGCGGGGGATAGGCAGGTGTGGTTTTGACGTTGTAAAAGGTTTTTGGTGCCAGCTGTGCCATCACTTACCAGCTAGATGACTTTGGGCAAGCAACAATTGTTATATGAAGACAAGATTCTACCCACACAGGATTAAGTGATGTCAGCAGAGACTCAATTTTCTCATCTATAAAATGTGAATATAACTATATCTACCCTATGGGGTTGCTTGTAGGAGCAAATGAAATAAGGAACAAGTGTGTAGAGTTTAGCAGGTAACCAGGTCCTTAGGTGTTTAATGAATGTCATTGTTAAGATGACCAAGTGCCAGCATGTGAGCCCCAGCCAGCCTTGCTCCTCCCAGCCGTGTGTGTGCATGCTGGGTTTCACCTCTAGTGGTTTGATGAATGCTATGGCTGCTCCCAGCCCTTCATCTGGAGTAGGGTACACTATTGCGCATGGGGACTTCCTGGGGGTAAGTCCTAATGCCTAACTCAGAGTTTTAAAGAGGCAGCCAGTGTACTTTCCAGAGAACATTTTGAGACCTTGAAGGCCCATCAGATGCCAAGTTATAGCACAAGCCCACATCAGCCATCTCTCCAACTTGTTGCAGGCCTGCTGGCGGAAGATCAGACACCTCGATTGCTGAGGGTTAATTACTGACTTGGCATCCATCTGCTCTAGGGAAACTTGTAAGAGTCTGTCTTTTTTTTTTTTTTTCCAAAATACATAAACATTTATACTCCAAGTGGCCCAGGGGGCCTGGAGATATTTATTTTATAGTTAACAAAGAGAAGGACCTTTTGGCTTGGGAGCTGAGTGTACTGCTGGAGTCTGGGAGACCCTCTGCACCAGCAGGTGTCTCTGGGGGTCACTCAGGGTGGGGAGGGGCAGCGGTGTAGGCAACATGGGCTGCAAAGTGGATGACTGGTCCAGTGACTTTGGCTGGGCCCCCTCCCACCACTGGGACCCCAGGTGACTAGCCCAAGTAGTCCTGCTAGTTTGTTCTGGAAGCCTGCACACAAGCATTTTGACAGTGCTTTCTTTTGAGTAGTGTGACAGTGAGATTTTTTTTTTTTTGCAGTTTTTTATTTTTATTTTTGGCCAGGGCTGGGTTTGAACCCACCACCTCCGGCATATGGGGCCAGCGCCCTACTCCTCTGAGCCACAGGTGCTGCCCTAAGTTCTTTTGTGCTTTCCAAATTTCTTTTTCATAATCAATGTACATTTTATTCTCAAAATTGCACATATAATTCATGAGTGCAAAAGATTCAAGCCACTTGTATGTACATCAAATAAAATGGAGCATCCCTGCCTCCTCTCCTCCTCCTTCCTGTTCTAAGGTGACCACTGTGAGAGTTTGGCATGGACTCGGCTTGTACAAAATCTGACAAAAATGATATGCTGTGTTCTATGACTTGATTTTTTCCCTTACAATATCTAATACAGTCTTTGTAGATGTACCACATTAATTTGAGTGGTGACAAAGGATTTCATAGCATGGAGGGAGAATAATTTATCTGATCACTTATCTGCTGACGGAATGAGTTCTTTTTATAAACAGAAAAAAAAAAAGGTTGCTCTAAGTATTTTCCTATAGTTGGGACCCGGGAGGTCAGGGCCCTGGAGACTTGCCCTTAGGATAGACAGCAAATCGGAGACCTTCTAGGTGTCACGGTGAGAGTCTTGGGTTAATGTCCAGTTTTAGAGCCAAGAAATGCGTGACTTGAACCGAGGAGTTGTGTGGACGCGGCGGTTCAGGGCCGGCTTTCTTCCGCAGATCTCCGATCTTACCACGGGGCGGCGCTGGTGAGCGAGGGCCGGGCGCAGGAGGCGGGGCTGGGTTCTGCCCAAGCCCAGCGGGCGGGCGGCTCAGCGCGGAGGTCTGAGCCTTCTGTTTGCCCATCCGGGGGACCTTGAGGGAATTTATGAAGACATCCATATTCTATATTTGTTCCCTTACCCGAAGCAACAGGAAAATCCACTGAAAGCAGGGAGCTGGCAGAGAAAGTTATTTTCACCCTATAATAGGTTATGTCCCCGAGAGGGTGAAAGTCAGTTGGGGAAACTAGCTGCTTACAGGAACTGAGTCGGGAATCATTCTCAGGGAGAGAACCGCCTTCACCTCGTGCATTGTATGCGTGGGGTTTGGTGATTGAGGGTTCTCAATCCCCAAGGACAGGGCTCAACCTGGTTCCCCGGCTCCTGGTGGCCCCTGAAAGGGACAGTTTGAAAACTGTGATTCGGCTCTCTTTTTCAGAGGCGGGACTAAGGTCCACGCCCAGGACACACTGAGTCCTCCCTGCACCTCATCATTCTTAGTTTACTGATAAAAATCATTAAAATGGGCTCGGAGCCCGTAGCTAAGTGAGTAGGGCGCCAGAGACGGGCGGGTTCGATCATGGCACGGGCCTGCTAAACAACAATGACAACTGTAACCAAAAAAAAAAAAAAAAAAAAAAATAGCAGGCGTTGTGGCAGGCGCCTGTAGTCCCAGCTACTTGGGAGGCAGAGGCAAGAGAATCACTTAAGCCCAAGAGTTTGAAGTTGCTGTGAGCTGTGATGCCACAGCACTCTACCAAGGACAACATAGTGAGACTCTATCTAAAAAAAAAAATCATTAAAATGCATGGAGAACTCACAGGCCAATGACTGAGCTAAATATTACACCTTTATTGTTTCATTTACTCTTACAACAGCCCTATTTTATGGATGAGTGAATGGAGGTTGGAAAGATAGAGTAACCTGACAGGTGCAGGAATTAGAGACAGCAGAGCCTGCATTCTGCCCAGATGCTCATGTCTTCAGGATCACCGCCTGAATGTTCCTGTGATGGGACACTGCCAAGGTTATGTATATAAGGTGTGACATCAAGCTGGTGTCCTTCTCCTCCCTACATGCTGCAGCCTTCCTCAACCCCAGCGTTCAGACCCGGTCACCCCACATAACTCTTGGGGAAAGGAGGAAAGCACTGTTTCTGGGGCAGAGTTCCAAAGCCCTGGGCCCCAGTGCAAATAAGTAAGAACAGGATGAGGAAGTGGGGAGAGCACCAAAGAAGAAAGGCCATCCTGTACCTGGTCCCCCACAGGCAACCTGCCAGAGCCCCTGGAGTCAGCCAGGAAGGCAAGGAGTTGGAGAAAGTTAACCAGATTCCATCTCTCCCTTCCCTAAGAGATTTGGATGGCAAATCCCAGCCAAGTAAGGCAGCATGCAGAAGGCAGGCAGCAGGTTTCTAAGAGACTGGAGGACTCCCTACATGGGAAAGGGAAGTGATTTTAGCTGAATGTTTGGCTGGGAGTCTGGCTAATGGCTCCAATTCATGGGTATTGGCAAAGATGAACGAGGAATTGCTGAGGGTGGCAAATTGGTTATAATTAAGAGAACCTGGGAGACGGAAAAACAATGTGAAGGCCACCAGCTGTCCTGGGTCTGGAGCCTCTGTCCTTGGAGCCAGTAGCTGGGGACTGCGGGGGTGGGGGGGGGGAAGCTCAGGAAACCAGCCGCCCTCCCCTGCAGTTCAGACCATTTATTAAGCAAAGGCTGTGGGAGGAAGGGATCTCTCTCGCTTATATCCCAGGGCCCAAGGTGCCACCATGGCTTTAGGGTCCTCCTTCCTGCTCCACCTGCACATTTACCTCCCTTTCTCTATAATTCATTCATTTATTTCTTTTCCCCACAATTTAAACTCACTCCACTTGTGTCTTGGGGGTATGAATGAGCTATTTAACCTCTTAGGGTCTTTCCTCATCTGACAAATGACAAAAGCAATACCTAATCAGTATAGCTGTCAGGATTAAATAAGGTGAAGTGTGAAAAGCAGTCAGGACATTGAGGGGTTTGCAGACTATGGTCTGGGGCTTGCCACCTTTGTATGGTCTAAGCTAAGAATGGTTTCTACATTTTTTAATTGTTGGGGAAAAAAATCAAAAGAATAGTATTTTGTGATGTGTGAAAGTTATATACAAAATTCAAGTTTTGGTGTCCACAAAGTTTTACTGGAACACAGCCATGCCTGTCTGTTTACATATTGTCTGAGGCTAATATCAAAGGGGCCCTGGTGGCCTCCCATCACCTCCATTCCCCACCCCTTCACAAAGATGCTCAGATGGCCCTGGGTCATTGAGGGTCCCAATAGACTATCCATGGTTCTGGTGGATGGATCAGAGACCAAATGGACTGCAAAGTCTATGTAAGTCATTATGAAAGTTCTAAGATACACAAAAATCAAGAAACATAAAATCCATGCAGATGGAAACAAATAAATCCCTCCTAGCAACACTGATAAGCCAAGCAAGTAGAAACTTGCACAAGTGAATCAGGAAGGATGCTGTCAACTGTGTTTCTTGGAAGTGAAATAATGGACCACAACACAGTCTGTCTCAAAACTTTCATAATAATCCCAAGTAAAATATTTAGACTTTAGCCTTTTACAGAAAAAGTTTGCTATAAACCTCTAGCATAGTGCCTGACAATTAGTGGTTGGTAAAATGTATCCGTGGTTACTATTACTATTGTTACTGTGTTGTTATCCTTTCTGGTCTCATTTTTTAACTTTCAAATAACCCTGCTCATGGCTTAATGGGGAGAGTCTAAACTGAAGTCCCCTGGAAGGGTTGAGAGGAAGATTCTCTGGACCTTTAGAATTGCCATGCAAAGTTTGGTAGGTGGGGTCTTTTGGGGACTCCATCCATTTCTCTGATTCTCAAAAGGGTATTCACTATACCCTCAAATAAGTGAAGAAGTGTATGCTTGAAGCCTTCCCTGTCCCATGCAAAGAAATCTGTACTTTCCCTGGGCTGTCTGGAGGCCACATCCTTGAAGATGAGCTGGGGGGAATGGAGTGGAATGAGGAGCCCTGGTTTTGGAGTCAGTGAACTTGGGCTGGGTTCTGGCCCTGACTGCCACTGGCTGGACTAATTCTTTGAGCCTCTGTTTTCTTATTAGGTTGTTGCAAAGATGAATTTAGTAATGTCTGGAATCTGTTGGATGCTCGGCACAGCGTCTGGCACACAACGGGTACTGCAAAAATGGCAGCAATTGTTATTAATACTATTATTTTTCTTACATATTCAAAAAGCTCTTTCCTCAGCTCACTAAGACCCACAAAAAACTGCCACTGTATTTGTCTATATAGGAGGTTTGAATGACCCTTGAGAGCACCTGGAATTTATCTTTGGTAATAGCAACTAAGGCAAATTTAGTTATAAACATATTCACATGATCAATATGCAAGTAGTTGGTTCTCCAAAGCGGGTGCTGGTCCATGTCCGGCCCAGCCTTGAACTGCCTGCCCCAGTTGCTGGGTGTAGGCCCATTCAGGGGGGCCTCGTGGCTCCAGACAACAGCTGGAGACCAGAAATGAAGACTTTCAGCTACAAGCAAATGTTGCTGCTTCTAGAGGTTGAAATATTCTATCCCCAAAGTGTCCCTTTCAGCTGAGCACAAACAATCCCCCATGGGGGACCCGACCTTGCCACAGAGGAACAAAAGCTTCCCAGTTCTCTGAGTCCCAGAGACTATCTGCAGTTTCAGGCATGCATGGCCCAGTGGGGAGAGAAGATGGTCATGTGACTTCCAAGCTTAGAGACAAGGTCACCCTTGTCCAGCCCTTTTCCCCTACACAGGAAGAAGAGGTTTTGATTGCCTGACAAAGGCTGATGCCAACACTACCCTTGATGCTGGCTCTGGGTGTGGGTTTTACACTATCTATGTCTTTCAGATTTGAGAGAACACAGGAGACAAGGTCAAGGTCAGTGGTCCCCAAAGTCCACTCAAGTGAATATGGGAGTCTTTTCTTGTCCCTAAAGGGGCTCTTTAGGCAGGACAGTTGTACATTCTGACTACATTTGTTTATTTTTCTGTTGCAGCCCTATTTGTCTCTAAGAAATTCACCAGCAAGGCCACCCCATTTGTTTTCCACCAGCCATTTCCTGCCATTAAAAATATTTTCCTTCATGGAAGGAAAGAGCTTCTGGGAAAGAGAGAGAAAACTTGGGGAAGATAAACACCCAAGTAAAGCTGACCTTTCAAGGTGCTGTCATATTGCAGCAGCCGTAGCAGCGTGAGGGCTGGCTGCAGGGGTGGAGCTACGTAGAGGTTAGCCAGGGAGGTGACAATGGTAAAGGGAAGGGCACGCCAAGGTAATGGCCCTTCCAGAAAAGACTCTGGAATAACTGCAGTGCTGCCCTCCCCATCTCTCGCTCCTACAGAGAATCTCTGGGATGAAACAGTCTTTGCATTCAAGTAATAAATACAATGCCACCCATGAAGGAAACAGTGATAGAAATTTGCACAACTGTCTAAATGTAGACACTTTGTTTCAGAGGAAGTGACAACTATATTTCCCATACAAATGTAAGTGGGTGTCAGATTTTCGTGAGCATCAGAATCATCCATGAAGCCTCTCAGAGGTTCTATTCTGGAGGGCAGCCAAGAGCCTGCATTTTGACCATGCACACAGGGATTCCCAGGCAAGCAGCCCAATGCATCATGCCCTGAGAACCATGCCTGTATCTAAGGTGGTGGTGATATTCTCTGGTAGGACTGGCCTGTGCCCTCTTTTCTCTAAGAACCCTGTGTGCTAGCAAGAACTGACTGGTCCAAAGAGGCTTCACCTGGCCAAGTGATTTCCTGAAAATGGGGAATCAGCAGTCTGTGTGTGCCTGAACCAGTCTGGTTAGAAATGCTGCTCCTAGGTTCTTCAGCTTCAGGGTAAGTCCTCCCTTCCTGCTTGACCCCAGCCACCCTGGTCCACTGCAGGTGTCCCCTATCTGCCTCAGAGTGTCCCAAGATACTGTCTTCAGCAGCTACCTGCGATTGCTCCAGACACCCCATGGATGTCTGTGCCCATGTTTCCATGGATTGTGTTCTACAGGGCAGACCCTTGTGTGGGTCTTGGGTTGTGTGTCCAATGCCTGCTGGACGGCTCTGTTTCCATGTCCCACAGGGACCTCCCTGGACTTAGCTCAAATGGAAATCACCACTCATTAATGTACACAGCTCTTACACTTGGTGCCTTTTGTGTTCCTTATCTCAAAGAATGGCCCCTTTCTCCACCCAGCCATCCAATTCAGATTATCTGAACCCCATCCTAGACAACTCCTTATCCTTAACCTCTATTCTAGAATAGAAAGAATACCTACCAGTTTTTGAAAACATACAATAGGTAATAATTCATATAACCCAATGTCCCAGCATCACAAAGGCAGATGCTGTAACTACCCCCATGTGACAGATGGGAACACAGGTGCACAGGGCGAGGCTACTTGTCCAGGGTCACGTAAGTGGTAGAGTTGGGGTGCAAGCCTCAGCCCCACAGCCATGCCCCTGCCCTGTGGGTGTGACAGGCCTCTCTCTCCACAGCACAAGGATGGGAGCCTGGGTGGGCCCTCCACATCTCTTAGGTGGATCTGTGTACCTTTAAACCCCTCAACTGGTCTCTTGACCTTGGTCTTACCCCACCCTGATTTGTTTTTCTGAATGTAAGGAGGAAATCTTTCCCAGCTGGGAATCTGATGTCACTCCTCTGCTGAAACCCTTTGAGGCTCCCTGTTTTACCCACACTGGCCTCACAGCTAACAAATGGATGACTGTGCTCACAACTACTATCCCAAGCTATCTCTCTGAGCCTCATTTTCCTCATTCACAAAATAGGGACATTGGTATCCACTGTAAAGGTTTGTTGGGAGATGCACAGTACCTAACAGTAAAGTGCCTGGTGCACAGTAGGCAGCTCATACATGGAGCTTCTATTAGAATTAAAAAGGAAAGGGTAGGGAGTCAGGGGGTGAAGGGGAAGAATTGGCTGCTCCGAGAGGCAAGATAAATTCTGCCTGGGATAGTATATAAAACCAGCACATTGTGCCCCATGAGCATTAATATACACAGCTCTGATTTAATAAAAAAAAAAAAAAAGAAAGAAAAAAATTCTGCCTGGGATAAATACTACATAAGTGCTTTTGATAAATTTTCTCACTTAATCTTTGTAACTCCTGAGAAATAGATTCAATTACATTTCCAGGTGGGGAAACTGAGGTAGAGGGCAGACTGACTGAGGCCGGTTCAAACTTGAATCTTCCCTTGTACACAGCCCCACACTCTTCCTTGCCCTCCCAATATCCTCTGGGGAGCTGTGTTGATTTGGAACTCCTGCTCTTCCAGGTCCTCCCAGGAAGGTCCACTGAGAATCAGAGCCCTGACAAGACTGGGGGAACCTGGAGCCACCACTAGGAAAAAGCAAGCAAAGAGTGAGGCCTGGAGGGAAGAATTCTACTACATGACCCTGGGGAGACACTGGGGAGACACTCATACAAATGGCAGCCTAGGGCCCATCACTGTTTCTACAACAATGAGAATATTTATTTTTCTCCAGACAGTAAAAATAACATTTTTTTCTCTTTTGTAAAAGTTAAGTACCATTACATTCCATTTTCTTAAATAACAAAATCCTAAAAATATATATTAAATTGTATGCAGTGCATCACACTTCATCTTACATTTTAAAATACATGATGTTTCTATTTTGTTCTCAGAGTTGCATGTTATGAGGATATTTACAAATAAAGCCTTGTCATCCAAAGTCAATTCCCTGCTGGGAGGTGAGTTTGGACATGGGAAGGTCTGACATGTGGGAGTTCCAGGGGCCCATGTAGGCAGGCAAGGGCCTCTGGGCTGTCCTTCTAAAGACATGTCTTTTCTGAAGCAGGAGATTCACCTCTGACTCCCTTCCTCACAGCCCACTCCTGCCTTGCTGAGTATGCTCAACTGGAGAAGACAGAAGCCTGTGAGAGGGGCCCATTGGGGATCTGCAGGCAGAGGGGAAGCCCTGTCACCCCTGAGCTGTCCAGCCTGAGGGAGTGGCAGCTGTGGCTGGAAGGTTTGGACAACACCCCACACCAGGGCAGCTGAGCTGAGAGACCTGGCCTGGGAGGTAGAACAATGAGGAAGGTAAACAAAGACACCAGAGGAAACAATCAAAAGGTTAAACATTTCCAAGGTAGTAACAAAAGCAGACATCAAACATCAAACACCAAATAGGAGATTTGAAACCAAACAGGGTGCCAATTGACTGAGCTTGTAGGAGCCCTGGTGTGGCCTCAGCAGAAAGGGCAGCAGGATCCCAGAGGACATCCACTCATAAGTGCCCATGGAGAGTCAGTGTGCAGTGCCCGGTGATGGCCCTGCCTAGGCTGACAACGGGGGAGTGTGGGTGAAGCTGTCCCAGGCACACCCTGTGGCTAGGCCCCAGGCCTGGGACAGCTGGCTTGCTAGTGCTTTGATCTCTGTGGGCTTCTGGCTGTTTGGAGTCTTGAGTCATAGCCCACTTTTCAAACGTTTCAGCAGCCCGGTTCCCTTGCTCAATGGAGAGGACTCACCCTGTCCTGACGTGGGGGTTCATTCCACCCATTCTCTGCTTTGCAAGCAATTAGATAAGCACGGAAGGACACAGAGAACTGAGGGCCTCCTGGCTGCCTTGTCAGAGGGGCCAAGGACCCTGAGAAATGCCACCAGACACCAGGAGGCTGGTCCACGCTCAGGCACAATCACCATGGAGGCATCAAGATCAGCTGGCCCTCCTGTTAGAGCACACGCTGAGGGGCAGGCTGAAGGCCGGCACTGAATAGGGGTGAGGAGGGCACTTGGCCAGGGAGCCCCCTGCAGCCTCTTCTCATGCTCTGGTACCTCAAGAAGCCTTGAGCAGGGTGTGTTCAGTGATCCCTTACGCCCCTCCCTGCCTCTTTCTAGCCTTCTGCTACATATTTTATCATTTACATTCCTCAGGGTCACCCTCTTCCTACCACCTTCAATACCCTCTTTTAAAGGAGGTTCTTAAAAGATTAAGTGTTTCGTCCTTCATGCTTCTGGAAACCTACCTCATTTCTTCTGGGATAATTTATTTCTTAGGTGTTTACTTAGCTGCAGAAGTCCTCTGTGGGGTGTTGCCCACAGGTTCTGAGGCCATGGCCAGGCTGCAGGGACCCCATGTTTATGGGTAAATGGAGCTTTGCCTTGGGACAGTTATGGTCAGTCTCCCTGCCATGCTGCCCTGAGGTGGGTTTGGGTTTCCAGAGTTGCTCCATGGATGGTAAGTTAATCCTGGAGGCCCTGCAGGAAAGGGAGCACTGAGCATCACAGCTCCTCCCAGGCCCTCCTAGAAGGGCTGCTCCAGCTGCAGGTTCTGACTACACAGCAGTGCTGGCAGGCTGGAGATGTGAGGAGGGAAAGGAGGGTGGGTAAGAAACCAGCCTTAGCCCTGGGCCACTGAACAGCTGTGTTTCAGCCAGGCAAACCCTTACTGGGGCCAAATGCCATATTCCCTTTGCCCTGCGAATGGATCTATTCACAGCACTGTGCCTTCTGGGACTATAGACAACTGATACTTGCTTTTGAGAGGAGATTCCACAAAAGCCACAAATAGCTTGGACACTGCACATGTTGTTATATTTCCAGTGGTCCTCATGTGTGACAGGCCTGTGCCTCTAGACCCAGGGGCCTGCAGACAGCTGCTCCAGGGTAATCACCCTTCCCAGATTAAAGCACTGAGGCAGCTCGGAGTGGCTCAGCATGCTCTGCAGGTCTTGCCTACCTGTGGACACACTTTCCCATTTCCCTCCCAGAATGTCCCTCTGCCTGCAGATCAGGTTGCCCAGTGTCACCTCTTGCTGCAGACACTTTCCAGCTGGCCCCATGTAGCCCCCTCTGTTTTCCCAGGGGCAATCAGGCACAGATGGGTTGCCAGAAGCTCAGGAGGAGCCAGAGCAGACAGGAGATTAGGGACGAGGGTAAGGTGGGCAAAGCGCTCCAAAGAGGGAACCAAAGACCAGAGGCAACAACTACCAATGCCCAAGCATCTTTGAGAGAAGCACACTCTGTGAAAGGGCCAGGCTCTCACTGTCACAGGCACAGGTCCCTCTTCTCAGCTTCTGTTGACACAGCCTGCTCCCAGATGGTGGGGACTTCTAAATTAGAGATGACACGTAACTCTCCCAACTGGTGGCTGCTGCAGCTGGGGCTCTCAATACTAGAGCCTATCCTCAGAGGATCAGTTCCCAAGCACTCACTCCCCTCAGACCAATATGTGCAGTTCACCTCCCGGTCAAAGAAACAGGGTAGCAAGGGACCAGGGACAAGAGTCTTTACCTTTTCCTGAGCTCTTACTAACCCCACTCGGTTCCCATGAGGGAACACATTAAAACACTGCCCTCTGGGTGTTTTTCATTTTCCTTTAAAATGTGAGACCCCTCAAGGAGGGACCCCAGGCCCCATGTCCCACATAACGCCATCTAAAGGCTAAAGCACAATATTTATACTCCCTGTTCAGAAATGAGAGTTAGCTGAGAAAATTCCAGAGAAGCTAAGGCCTGGTTCAGCTTCCACAGGGGGAAAGGCCAAATACATCCAACCTGACAAGGAGTTACTGAGTACCTCTCAAAGATTTCTCTGCAGGTTACTGAGCCACAGAAAGAAGAACCTAGAAAGAAACTTGTGTGTGAAAGGTGTCAGATTGGACATAAATAGGGGTTTTAGACCCTATTCTCAGGCCCTCTAGGTTGGGGGAAGCCTGTCCCAGTCCAGCACCCAGAGAGCAAGTCTCCAGGGTCAGCAACGAGCACCAGCCCCCTTTACTCTTTGCTAATGCCCACGAGTCCACACTTGTATGGGACCAGGCCAACCCTCATGAGAACCTAAGAATTCTTCCTTGTTGGCCCTGTTCAAAATTGTAAAGACCAGGAGAAACTGATCTGTGTGTGGACAAAAGAGATAAGAAGCAAGGTATATTCCATATAACTAACCCTTCCTGCCACCTGACAGTCATCTAGAATGCACCCGAGCCCAGTGCCAGCCACAACCGTCTCTATCTTCTCTGCCCCACTATCCTGGCATCCCCACTGCTAGATCAGAGAGAGATGCAGACAGGGCCAAGCCCTATGGCCTTGAGTCTCTCTCCCAAGTGCAGCTGATGAAGCAGGAGAAATCCAGGCCGTGCCTGCCCCTGCAGCATGGTGCCCTTCCCACTCTGGAGGAGGGTGCCCCTGAAGAGGCCCAGGTGGAGGGAGAGGCAGGGAAGAGTCCATGGGAGAACCACAGGAGAGGTCAACCCCAGCAGCCCTGAGCTCAAAGAGGGACCTCATGTCCACGGTGGGGTTTTTAGTCACTCACAAGGGGATTACGGTCATCTTGTTGACTCTGACTCTTGAGTTTTTTCTTAAAGATGGAAATTGAAGTAGAAGGTTTATAAAAAATGCTCCAGATTTCCCCCGAAGTCCCTGGTTGATGACAATCTCTAATGTCTCCTGAAGCAGGAACACGATGGGATCTGTCAAACAAAAATAATTTTTCCCATAGATCAGAATAAAGCAACCAAAACTTCTCATCTGATGAGATACTATACCTAAGAAGTGGAATGTTCAGTGGAGCAAGTTTGGGAAAGGACCTTTAAAGATCTAGAGAACTACTGTGTGGATGAAACAGTCAGGCAATTTGGAAGGCAGGATAGATTCCATCTCAGAATAACACAGAAGTTCCTAACTGGCAGTATTATTCAAATCTGGAAAAGTCTAGCCTGAGAGATTATGAATTTTCAAAATAAATTTTTAAAAATAACTCTGTTTTCAAATGCCATTTACCTGGAAACCTACCTAGCTAAAGCAGGATGAAGGCAAAACTTTTCTGCTTTGGCCAGATATGGTGGCTCACACCTGTAATCCCAGCACTTTGGGAGGCCAAGGTGGACAGATCTCCTAAGCTTACAAGTTTGAGACTAGCCTGAGCTAGAGTAAGACCCCATCTCTAAAAATAGCCAGGTGTTATGGTAGCCACTTTACAGTCCTAGGTACTCAGGAGGCTGAAGCAAGAGAACTGCTTGAGCCCAAGAGCCTGAGGTTGCTGTGAGCGATGATGCTACAGCACTCTACTGAGGGTGATAAAGTAAGACTCTGTCTCAAAAAAAAAGTGTGTGTGTACATACATACATACATATATATATATGTATACACACACCCATATAAAAATAAAGGCATGAGAGTGAGCATAGTAAATAATGATAAGGATATTGTTTCTAATGAAAAATTTCAAATATAGGGTGCTCTACCTACATAGGTGCTGTCTACATAGGTGGTGCCAATGTAGCAGTGGAAGCTGTATTTAATGTGTAAAAAAAGTTGTAACAGAGGGCAAGTGAGAAGGCCAGGAAAAAGGGGCTTTTCCTAGGGAGAAGCTGGGCTAAGAAACACAGGAAAGACAGAGTAGGGGTCTAGAAAAATGTAAGAAAGTGGTCTGGAAGGTCACAAGCATTAGTAGCATGAAAAACTGCCCTTTGGGCTCGGCGCCTGTGGCTCAAGTGGCTAAGGTGCCAGCCACATACACCTAAGGTGGCGGGTTCGAATCCCCAGCCCGGCCCGCCAAACAACAATGATGGCTGCAACCAAAAAATGGCCGGGCGTTGTGGTGGGTGCCTGTGGTCCCAGCTACTTGGGAGGCAGAGGCAGGAGACTCGCTTGAG